>CAUYTI010134262.1:0-47408 GCA_963575145.1 Galago senegalensis | reverse complement strand
TTTCTTCTTGCTAATACGTTTAAGTTCTCTATGGATTCTGGTTATTAAACCTTTGTCGGAGACATAACCTGCGAAAATCTTCTCCCATTCTGATGGCTGTCTGCTTGCCTTACTTACTGTGTTCTTGGCTGTGCAGAAGCTTATTTTCCATTTTTATATCTTCCTTGGTAAACCGTTCATCTAACTCTCTAACTCTTTTACCTATTTCTAACTTTTTAATTTACCTATTGTTGAGTATCAAGAGTTCCTCGTATATTTTGGATATATTTTCTTTTTCTTTCTTTCTTTCTTTCTTTTTTTTTTTTTTTTTTTTTGAGACAGAGTCTGATCTTGCCACCCTCAGTAGAGTGCTATGGCATCATAGCTCACAGCAGCCTCAAACTCTTGGGCTCAAATGATTCTCTTGCAGCAGCCTCCCAAGTAGCTGGGACTACAGTTGTCTGCCACAACACCTAGCCATTTTTAGAGATGAGATCTCGCTCTGGCTCAGGCTGGTCTCAAATGTGTGAGCTCATGCAGTCCACCCACCTCAGCCTCTCAGAGTGTTAGGATTATAGGCATGAGCCACTGCACCTGGCCCTTGGATATATTTTCTTATCAGATGTATTTTGAAACTATACCTTCCCAGTCTATGCTTTGTCTTTTCATTCTTTTAACAGTGTTTTTCTGGGAAGCAGAAATATTTAATTTTAATAAAGTCCAACTTTTCAACTTTTTCTTTCATGGATTATGCTTTTGATGTTATACATGCATATTTAAAAACATACCACCAAACCCAAGGGCATGTAGATTTTTCTCTTGTTTCCTTCTGGAAGTTGTATAGTTTTGCATTTTACATTTAAGGACAATGATTCATTTTGATTTAATTTTTGTGAAAGATGTAAGGTCTATTAGGTTTGTATATGGACATGCTAAAAATTATTTCAGCACTATTGATTCTCCATTGACTTACCATTACCCCTTTGTCAAGGTTCACTTGACTGTATTTAGGTGGATCTATTTCTCAGCTCTCCATTCTGCTCCGCTGCTCTGTGTAGGGTCTCTCTGTGTTGCCCAGGTCAGCCTTGAACTCCTGGGCTCAAGTGATCCTCCCACCTCAGATATATCTGTTTTGCCAAACCATTATCTCTTAATTACTGTGGTTTTATTATTAAATCTTGAAACCAGGTAATGACAGACCTCAAACATTGTCTGCTTCTTTGATATATTGATATTCTGAGCTTTTTGTCTTCCCATATATATTTTAGAATCACTTTGTTAATGTGTATGATGTTGGCTACAGTTTTAATTGAGATTGCTTTGAATCCATAGATAAAGTTGAGAACAATTGTCATTATAACAATATTGGATGTTTCAATCAATCAACATAAAGTAACTCCCTGTTAGATCTTCTATGAATCTTTGCTAAAGTTCTCTGCATATAGATATTGTACATAAATTTTCAAAAGTTCTAGGCCACTTTTAAGTCAAATATTTTTTATTTTCTGTTCTATTTTTTTTTTTCTTTTTTGGTATTTTAAGTACACCCACAGTTCTTAGATAGTCTGTCTTTTTTTTTTCTTTCTGTCTATTTTTTAATTCTTTTTTCTCTTTGCATTTCAGTTCAGGAAGTTTTTATTGACTTATCTTCAAGCTCAATGATTGTTTCCTTTAATAGTGTATATCAAGGGCAGTTTTCGTTTCTGCTACATTGTTTTTTATTTCTAGAATTTCCTTTAAATTCTTTCTTAGAGTTTGTATCTCTCTGCTTATATTACCCTTCTTTTATTATTATTATTATTAAATTCTATAATATTACGGAGATACAAATGTTTTGGTTATGTGAATTGTTTTGGGACAGTTTGAGTCCAAGTTATAAGTGTGGCTGGTTGCCCAGATAGTGTGTGCTGGGCGTGAATTTAAGTGTGAATTCACTTAAGTATGAATTTACCCACTACTCCTCCCACCTTCCACCTGCTTGATTTCCACTGAGTGCTGTTTCCATGTGTGCATCTAAAGGTTGATTGATTACTTCCAATATAATAGTGAGTACCTGTGGTATTTGTTTTTCCATTCTCGTGATACTTTATTTAGAAAAATGGTCTCTGGTTCCTTTTTTTTAATGGCTGAATAGTATTCTATGGTGTACATATACCACATTTTGTTAATTCACTGATGTGTTCATGGGCACTTGGGTTGTTTCCACATCTTTGCCGTTATGAATTGTGGTGCAGTAAACATGTGAGTGCAGGTGTCTTTTTATAAAGTGTCTTTTTTTCCTTTAGATAAATACCCAATGGTAGGATTACTGGATCAATCGGTAGGTTTACTTTTAGTTCTTGGAGGACTCTCCATACTACTTTCCATAGAGGTGGTACTAGTTTGCAGTCTCACAGTGTGTAAGTATTCCTATCTCTTCACATCCACATCACCACTTGTTGTTTTGGGACTTTTTGATAAGAACTTATTCTCACTGGAGTTAGGTGATATCTCATTGTGGTTTTGGTTTGCATTTCCCTGATAATTAGGGATGTTGAACATTCTTCATATATTTTTTCACCATTAGTCTGTCTTCTTTTGGAGTTTCTGTTCATGTCTTTTGCCCACTTTTTAATGGGGTGGGTTGTTTTTTCCTTTTTGCTGATTTGACTTTGTATCTGGTTATCAGCTATTTATCAGATACATAGCATGCAGATGTTTTCTCTTATTCTGTAGGTTGTCTATTCATTCTAATGATTGTTTCCTTGGCTGTACAGAAGCTTTGTAATTATTGGTTTAATTTATTTATTTTGTTGCTGTGATTGCTTTTGGGGTCTTCTTCATAAATTCTTTGCTAGGCCAATAGCTACAAGTTTTTCCAACATTTTCTTTTAGAATTTGTATAGTTTTATGTTTTAGAGGTTTAAGTGTTTTATCCATTGTGAATTAGTTTTTGTGAGTGGCAAGAGGTTTGGATCCTGTTTCAGTCTTCTGCAGATGGTTATCCACATTTTCCTAACACTGTTTATTGAATACAGTTTTTTTCCAGTGTATGTTTTGTCTGCTTTGTCAAAGATCAGATGGTAATGTAAAGATGATTTTATATCTGGGTTCTCTGTTCTGATCCATTGGTCAGTGTCTCTGTTCTTGTGCCAGTACCATACTGTTTTGTTTACTATAGCCCTGTAGTACAGCTTAAAGTCTGGTTGGTAAATTGACACCTTCCAATTTGTTTTCTTTTGCTTAAGGTTGTTGTGGCTTAAGCAAACAATGGGGTGTTTTCTGGTTTCATATAAAACATAGAATTATTTTTCCCAGTTCTGCAAATAATGATGTTGGTAATTTAATGTTGATTGTATTGGATCTGTAAATGACTGTGGGTAATACAGACATTTTAACAATGTTGATTCTGCTGATCTATGAGCATGACATGGTTTTTCCATTTGTTAAACTTCCTTTGCAATTTCTTTTCCTCAGTATTTTTTAGATTTCCTTGTAGATTTCCATGTCTTTTACCTTCTTAGTTAATATATACCTAGGTATTTTTGTTTCCTTTTTTGCTGTTGTGATATGTATTGAGTCTTTTATTTAATTCTCAGCTTCACTGTTGGTAGCATATAGGAATGCTACTGATTTGTGTACATTCATTTTATAACCTAAGACTTTGCTGAATTTATTTATCACTTCCACAAGTCTCTTGGCAGAATCTTTGGGATTTTCAGGGAAGAGTGATAGTTTGACCTTTTCTTTCCCCATTTGGATGGATACCCTCGATTTCCTTCTCTCGCCAGATTGCTCTGGCTAGGACTTCTAGTACTATGTTGAATGAAACAGATGACAGTGGGAAATTACCTGTTTCTAAGCAGGAATGCTCTATGTTAAGTATGATGTCGGTTGTGGATTTTTCACATATGGCTTTTCTAATTTTGAGGTATGTTCCATCTATGCCTATTTTTTATGAGTTCTTATAAAAGAGTGCTGAATTTTATCAAATACTTTCTCTGCTTTTTTTGAGAGGTTCTATTACGGAGTCTTTGTTTTTGCTTCTATTTGTGTGGTGAATACTTACAGATTTACAAATGTTGAGCCATTCTTGCATCTCTGGGACAAAGCCCATTTGATCATGGTGTTTTATTTTTTTGATGTGCAGGTGTATATGGTTTGCTAGGATGTTTTTGCATCTATATTCATAAGGGGTATTGGTCTGTACTTTTCTTTGTTGTATCCTTTCCTGCTTTGGTAGCAAGGTGATATTGGCTTTGTAGAATGAGTTGGGGAGGATTCCTTCTCATTGTTATAAATAATTTATGTAGTATAGGTGCCAGTTCTTCTTTGTATGTCTGGTAGAATTCAGTTGTGAAACCACTTTGTCCAAGACTTTTTTTGTTGGAAAAAAAAATTTTTTTTAAGAGAGTCTTAATATGTCACCCTCAGTAGAGTGATATGGCATCATAGCTCACAGCAACCTCAAACTCTTGGGCTTAAGTGATTCTTCTCTTGCCTCAGCCTCCCAAGTAGCTGGGACTATAGGCACCCACCACAACACTTGGCTATGTTTGTTGTTGTTGTTGTTGTTGTTGTTGTTGTTGTTGTTGAAGTTGTCATTGTTGCATTAGCTGGCCTGGGCCAGGTTCGAACCTGCCAGCCTTGGTGTATATGGCTGGTGTCCTACCCACTGAGCTACAGGTGCTGCCTGGAAAAAAAAATTTTTTTTTTTTTTTGCTGTTTTAATTCAGTTTCATTACTTGATATTGGTCTGTTAAGGGGATTTCTATTTTTTTTTTTTTTTTTGAGATCAGAGTCTCACTTTTTTGCCCCTGGTAGAGTACCATGGTGTCATAGCCCACAGCAACTTCAGACTCTTGGGCTCAAGCGATCCTCCCTCCCAAATAGCTGGGACCATAGCCTGCCACAACACCTGGCTATTTTTTAGAGATGGGGTCTTGCTCTTGTTCAGGCTCGTCTTGAACTTGGGAGCTCAAGAAATCTACCTGCTTCAGCCTCGCAGAGTGCTGGGATTATAGGCGTGAGCCATCATACCTGACTTGGGGTTCTATTTCTTACTGATTTAAATAGGAAGGTTGTGTGTATTTCTAAGAATTTGTCAATTTCCTCAATGTTTTTATGGTTATGTGCATAGAGATTTTTATATGTATTCAGAGGTCATATTTCCATGGTATTAGTAGTACTGTCTTTTTAATTTATGATTGAGCCTATTAGGGTACTTTCTTTTCTGTTTCTGGTTAATCTAGCAAGAGGCCTATCAATTTTGTCTTTTCAAAGAACCAGTTTTTTTGTTTCATTAATCATCTGTGTAATTATTTTGTTATCAATTTCATTTAGTTTTGCTTTGACCTTTGTTATTTCTTTTTTTCTGTTGGGTCTGGGATTGGTTTACTCTTCCTTTCTCAGTTCCTTGAGATGATTGATTAGACTGTTGATTTATGATGTTTCTGTCTTTAGAACATAGGTATTTAAGTGTGTGGATTTTCCTCTTAGGACTGCTTTTGCCACATCCCATGGATTTTGCTAACTCATGTCTCCTTTGTTATTTAGTCTGAAAACTCTTGATTTCCATTTTAATTTCTTTCTTGACCCAATAATTTTTAAGCAGTAGGTTAATCTCCATGACTTTGTGTAGAGTTGACTATTTCCATTGGAATTGATTTTTAATTTTATTCCACTGTGGTTTGAAAAGATACATGGTATGATTTCTATTTTGTAAAATTTGTTGAGACATGTTTTGTAGGCTAGAAGGTGATCAACCTTAGAGAATGTTCTGTGAGCTTATAAGAAATTGTTTTAGGGTAGAGTTTTCTGTAAGTGTCTGTTAGGCTCATTTGTTCTAGAGTCCCATTTGAGTTTGTTTATTTTCTGCTTGAAGGATCTATCCTTCCTGCCAGTGGGGTGTTGAAGTCCTCAGTATTATAATGCTAATGTTTATAGTTTTATTTAGATCAAGTAGGATTTACTTTATGAATCTGTGTATACCTGTGTTAGTGTATAGATATTTAGGTTTGTTTTATCTTCACCATTATCTAGTGACCATCTTTGTCTTTCTTCACTTTTGTTGATTTGAAGTCTGTGTTGTTCACAGAATGATGAGAATGGCTACACCAGCTTTCTTTTGGTTTTCATTTGCAGAGAATATTGTTTTTCATCCCTTCACCTTGAGTTTGAAAGAGTCCTTGTGGGTTACAGTTGTCTCATGGAAATAGCAGATACTTGGCTTGTATTTTTTTTATCCATTTAGCCAGCCATTGTCTCTTGAGTGGGGAGTTTAAGCCATTCACATTTATTGAAAGAGTTGATAAGTCAGGCAGATTTCTGTTCATTCTGTTGTATATGATTTTATTGCTTTGTTTTCCCTCTTGAGCTACTGTGGTAGCTGTCCTCTGAATATTAGCATTTGTATGGTTTTATACTGGTGGTGTCTATTGTGCTGATTTGTGTAGAATGCAGGTCTAAGTACTTCCTGCAGGGCAGGTCTGGTTTTAACAAATTCCCTCAGCATTTGCTCATCTGAAAAAGTCTTTATTTCTTCCTCATATAAGAAATTTAGTTTTGTTATACTGGATACAAAATACTAGGCTGTTTGAGAAGACTGAGAATGGGGCCCCAGTTCCTTCTGCCTTGTAGGGTCACAGTTGAGAAGTCAGCAAGTCTGATGAGTTTTGGGTTTTCTTTTGTAAGTTAGCTGATGCTTTCAATTTATTGTTGAAAAGAGTTCATCTTTGAAGTTAACTTTGGCTAGTCTGATGACTATGTGTCATAGTGATTGCCTCTTGGCATGAATCTCCCAGCAGTGTGTTGTACTTCTAGTATGTAGACATCCGGATTTCTAGTAAGAGGGGAAATTATCCTCAGACATTCCTTTAAATAAGTTTTCTAGCCCTAGTGTACTTTCTTCTTCACCCTCAAGGATGCCTGTGATTCTTATGGCAGGCCTCTTTACATAATCCCATATTTCTTGTAGGTTTATTCATTCCTCTTATTTTTCTATTGTTTCTTTTTGCCTTGTTTCATTCAAAGATGTTGTCTTTTAGCTCTGAGATTCTGTTCTTCTTCCTGGCCTAGCTTATACTTAAGGTTTTTCATTATGCTTTGTATTTCCTTGAATGAATGTTTCATTTCCAAAAGGGCTGCTGGATTTTTTTTTTTTAACTTCAGTTTCCATGTTTATTTCTTGCATTGTTTTTGTGGTTTCTTTGTGTTGGGTTTATATTTCCTCTTTTTATTTGGGTTTATATTTCCTCTTTATATTTATGCAGTGAGATAGAGTCTCACTTTGTCATCTTTGTCGCTCTTGGTAGAATGCTGTGGCATCACAGCTCACAGCAACCTCCAGCTCTTGGGCTTAGGTGATTCTCTTGCCTCAGCCCCCCAAGTAACTGGGACCACAGGCGCCTGCCACAATGCCTGGCTAGTTTTTTGTTGCAGTTTGGCCAAGGCTGGGTTTGAACCCACCACCCTTGGTATATGGAGCCAGTGCCCTACTCACTGAGCCACAGGAGCCACCCGTCTATTTCTTCTTATATTTCTTTGAGATTCTTTGCAATCCATATTTGAAATTCTTTCAGTCATTTCAATATTTGCATATGGTTGGTAGCCATTGGTACCTAGTTATTATTTTCTTTGGGGGGTGTCCTTTCACTCTGACTTTTCAAGTTATCTGGAGATCTTTGGCTGATTTCATCTCATCTGAAGTAGCTTTTGCTTCTTTCTTTTAAATTTTCTTTTGATTAGACAATGGCACACCCAGTTTAATCTCTGAGAGAGTGGATGCTGCTTGAGGCTGAGACTCAGGTACACCTTGTATGATTGAGGCAGTAAATGCTGTAAAGGGTATGCCAATTGATCTCCCTGTATGTAGATAGTGCTTGCCAGGAAGAACAAGCTACAGTGTTGATTTGGGGTCCTATGACCACCTCTAGTCCCTACCATAGAAAACACTTGATTGCTACAGTTGGTGGATAGGGCCCTGGAACTACTGGTGAGTCTTTATTCTCTGGCATAGCAGAGATGGGTGAGGGAGTGCTCTAGGTAGGGCTGGGTAGGGTGGCTTGCTTCAGGCTTCACCTGAGGTACAGGTGGCCTGCTATCTGTTTCAGCAGGGGTCAAAGGTCTATTTCCAGCTTCTAAGCAAATCCACTAGGGAGAAGCCACAGCAACTTTACCCAATCACACATCTCTCCTTTTTACCCTCAGGATATGGGATATAGCCCTGGGCCAATCCCTTTGTCCCCAAAGATCCGTCCCTGACCTTACCAATGAAAAAGTCATGGGTCCTGAGTTGTCCACAGGGTTGCCCACATATGTTTGATGTTCCTCTGCCTCAGGGCAAGTCTCATCCTGATGCAGTCACTGGGTAAGTATCAGCAGGGTTGGCCAAAGGAGCTCACTGTCTGAATATCCCTGAGTTCACTGCAGGCTCCTCAGGGAAAGCTATGACTGTCACTCTCTGTGGAAGCCTTGGCATGGTACCGTGTTTCCCTGAAAATAAGACACTGTCTTATATTTATTTTTTCTCAAGACACTCTAGAGCTTATTTTCAGGGGCTGTCTTATTTTTATTAAGTATAATACAACAATCTACATTTTTTCAAATATAGTTAAGTCATCTTCTTCTGGAACCTGACCGGGGGAGCCAACCTCGTTGGTGGGGCTGGCGCTAGTGATGCGTGAACTCCTTTCCCCTAGCCTTTCGAACGTGCGCAATAGGATGCCTACGACCGCAGTTACCACACACGCACCCACCCAAGTGCAAAGGGCTCAGAAAAGGGAGCTGTGGCAGGTAAAAGGTATTCCAGTCTTTCTTACCATTCTGCACCAAAATGCATGGGTCTTACTATCGGGGAAACACAGTATCTCAATTGTTTGTCTTGGCAGCCTTGGGTTGGGGAGGGTGGAGAAAAAGCTCAGAAAGTCTCAAAACCCAATCTGGAAGCCACACTGTAGTGGATGCATCAACTAAGAGGAAAAGTAGTTCCTGTGAGCCCTGGCTCAACTGTCTTTCAGGGGCCAGGGGCAGAACAGGGGAAAGGGAGGAAAAGTGTCTGAATGGGAGAAAGCTAGTGCTCTGGTTGTCTCTGTCCCCCTCTCCAGAAAGAAGCCTACATAGAATAACCAGGCTCTGGGATCAGGCAGATTCTCCAGGACCCACTGCCCCCAGACCCCACCTGTCTCCCATAGTCTGGACACAAGTTGAGAAATGTTTGTGTGGGAACGAGTGAGATGAAAACTGAGGGGCTGTAGCCCACTTGGGAAGGACTAAGATCCATGGTGGGTATAGAAACGATATGTTGCCTGCTGTCTTAGTTCTGCTCCTCAGTGTCAGGAAGTGACTGTGAGTGCATCAACAGCCCATTGCTTCGTCCTCAAAAAGCTTCCAGCTCACTGAGGGCAGCAGCTTTTGGGTTTGTGAGAGTAGAAGAGCTCTCCAGCATCTCAGGAGCCCACTGACTGCCAGAGATATAAGTGGAAGGGCCAGGGAATAAATTGCTCTGCTGGACTCCAAGCCTCTCAGGGGTGATCTCTGCCAATACCCCTTTCTTTGTGTTCTGCTCTGAAACTTTTCCCCATGGGATCTCTGGTAGGTTAGTTTTGGAAAATTCTTTTCCTCTTGATGTAGCTGTTGCTCCAAGTCACAGCCTATGACCTTTTCTCTTTGGTTCATCTATCTTCATTATGAGTTTTGAGACAAATTCAAGGGCTAATTGAATAGCTAACTCCCCCTGGGACATTCAGGGTTTCTACCTGCCCACTTAATCTTGATGTACCTTATAATTTGTACTAGTTTCATAGCTATTTGGACTTCACTGTTTTGTTTTAAGTGGTATTTTCACTCTAAAATGAGTAAGAGTAGGAGAATGTTCTACTTTGTAGTAAAAGCCCAAGCAAATGATACATTTTGTTTTGGAGAATATTGGTCTTTAAAAATAGTAATATAAAGTTTCTCAGAGTGTATAGCTCCTTGAATTGGATCTTATATGGAATTGTCTCCACTGTCACAGATTATAGGCAAATTAGAAATGCCCCAATCACAAGTTAGAGATTGCTGAATCTAGAAGTATATTTCTGCATAACCCTTCTGTTATTGCATGGTGTTTACTTCTTCCATCATTCCCCTTAAACTAATTTATCATAGTTATTTTAAATCTACTATTTCATAGTTCCCACATCTGTGCCATATCTGATATTGGTTCTGATGATTCAGAATGTTTTTTACTTGCCTGTTGACATCCTTGTAGTTTTTTGTTGAAAGTTGGACATTTTGTATTAGGTAAGGTAACTGAGGTAGCTAGGGCTTTGATATGTATGTTTATGTTAATCTGGCTAGGAGTTGAGCTGTATGCAGTATTTGCTGTAGCTGTAGGTACCAGAGATTTCATATTCCTCTATTGTCCTGATTTTTGTCTCTCCTCTTGAATTTGGGCTTCCCTAAGTACTCCTCCTCGGCAAGAGCCTGCATCTTGCAATTCTTTCAGTTGTGATTCTTTATGATCATCCTGGAGCCCTGTTGGGGTAGTGGTGGGGAGATGTGGTCTGTAGTCTTGCCCTTAAACCTTAGTCTTTTTATAAGTCTATCTTTGTCTGTAGGCTGTGTTGTTCAGAAGGGTTTTTCCAGTGGCAAGTCTTTTGTTTTGTATTCCCTTCGATGAAACAGGAAGGCAAGAGGGGGGTCAGTGACCTTCTCCAGCTGAGATACAACTGTGGTAAAGTCTTCACCCAGAAAGTAAGAATTTACTATGAAGAATTCTCTGGGCATATTTACAACATTTCCTCTTCCTTTCCACTGTCACTAGGGTGTCTTTCTCAAATCTTTACCATGAGACTCTGATAGGGTTCCTGGAGGAAAAGCACACTGAAGTATGGGGTCCTCTCCAAGATGTGCTCCCAGGAGCTTTTCACTCTCATGATATGAGCTTCTTACACTCTGCCACCAGCATTTCATCAAAATTATCATTTAAGTGTTCTTAACTATTTATTGTTCCATTGGCTTTTGCTTCTAATGAGTAGATCTTGGCTGTAAATCTCTGGGCTTGCCTGTCCTTTTAGCTTTTGGGGTAATAACTACTTCAAAACTCAGTCTAGTTTTGATTTCAGTTTGTCTAAATTTTGTTGTTTCTTTTCTCTTCTTTTTTTCTAAAGAGGTAGTCAACATGTATAGAGTATTTTATAAAATTTTATAATGGGTATTTTGTACATAAAGGTATAGTTAGTTACAATTTTCTATTTTCCCTATGTATGATGACTTTTGGGACACTCTGTATTCATCTTGTATTCTATAAAATTGCTAAATTTACTTTTTTCTAGTATTCTTTTTATAGATTCCATTGGATTCTCTACATAAACAATTATGTCTCAAGGAATCGCCATTCTTGAAAAAAAAATGTATCATTTGCAAATTAGAACAATTTTACTTGTTTGATCTGGATGCCTTTTTTCCCTTTTTCTTGTCTTATCCTCAGTAGTACAGCCAATACAGTGTTGAATGAAAATGGTGAATAAGTAGACATCTTGATCCAGAACTTAGGAGGAAGTATTCAGACTATTAACATTTAGTGTGATGTTAGCAACAGGTGTTTCATGACGGTTTGAAGAAGTTTCATCTTTCTAGTTTCTGAGAAATTTTTTCAGGAATGATTATACTTTGTACAATTTTTTTCTGCACTTTTGAAGGGATCATATGGCCTTTCACCTTTAGTTTAATCAGATGATATATTTTTTAACCATTATATTTTCAGGATGCAAAGATTGTTTCTGCTTTTTGCTTTTTAAAATTATGATCATTTTACCCATCTTTACTTATTTTTGTTAGGATTAATTCCTAAAAGTAGAATTTCAAATAAGAATGGGTATTTTTAAAGTTTTCAATATATCTTTCAATATTATATTTTAGGAGACCTTTATTGATTTATATTACCTACCAAATTGTGAATAAGAAAGAAAGTTTTGGTATGTTTTAGTAGCCTTAAATATTTAAGGCTCGGCGCCTGTGGCTCAAGTGGCTAAGGCGCCAGCCACATACACTTAAGGTGGCGGGTTCGAATCCAGCCCGGACTCGCCAAACAACAATGATGGCTGCAACCAAAAAATAGCCGGGCATTGTGGTGGGCACCTGTGGTCCCAGCTACTTGGGAGGCTGAGGCAGGAGACTTGCTTGAGCTCAGGAGTTGGAGGTTGCTGTGAGCTGTGAAGCCACAGCACTCTACTCAGGGGGTTAGCTTGAGGCTCTCTCTCAAAAAAAACCAAAATTATCATTAAAAAATTATGTTCTCATTTTATAGAAAGTCACTTTTTAAATTATTTCAACAATGATATCAAGGATTTAAAAAATATGTTAACTATTAATATTTCCCTTTATGTAAAATGTCTATTAAAATTTTTCATATTTTGGCCAGGCACCGTGGCTCACACCTGTAATCCCAGCAATCTGGGAGGCCAAGTAGGGCCAATTGCCTGAGCTCACGAGTTTGAGACCAGCCTGAGCTAGAACTAGACCCTACTTCTAAATATAGCCAGTTATTGGGGTGGGTGCCTGTAATCCCAACTGCTTGGGAGGCTGAGGCAAGAGAATTGCTTGTGCCCAGGTTTTTGTGAGCTATGATGGTATAACACTCTACCAGGGGTAACAAAGTGAGACTCAAAAAAATTTTTTTTCATACTTTTTTTGTCATAGAGAAATTATATAAATATATATTTACAGTTTTTGGCCAGGGCTGGGTTTGAACCCACCACCTTCAGTATATGGGGCCAGTACCCTACTCCTTTGAGCCACAGGCACTGCTCCGAGAAATGATATTTTTTAATGAATCTGAATGTATTTATAGGAAGGATATATTGAGGATATTAATCTTTTGCCATATTTGTGGTAAGAGTTTTTTTTTTGTTATATCTTTTAATACAGAAATACTACTTTATATTATTTTTATGTTTCTGTTTTTCTGGTGATTTATTCTACTGCTTTTATAAAAGAAGTATTTTTTAATATATATGCACACATGATGCAGAAGACATTTGTATACTCAAGTGAATTATTATAATGTGAACATCTATGTCACTATTCCTCCCCTCCAGTTCAAGAAATAGAATAATGTAAAGGTAACTGTATCAACATAAATGATGAAAGTGATTGCCACAAAAAGGATAAAGTTGACCCAGTGGAAATGACACTGGCAAAAACCAGCACATTAAAGGAATTCTCAGCAAACATGCTTGCTCTGTGTTTTGTTATGAAGAGAAGGCAGCAAGCACTGTTCAAACTACTCTTGATAAGCTTTTTACAAAGAAATAAAATGTTAGTTTTCAGTGTATCTAATGTTTTAAATTATAATGTACTCAAAAATATTAGTTTTAATTTTTTCATTTATTCATTTATAACTGACAGCAGGAGAGTTATGTTTTGCCATTTGTATATCTTTTTTTGTAAAGTGTTTAATTCTATTGACCATTTTTTTCTGGATTGATTTTATTTCATATTTGTAGGAGTTACTGTAGATAGAGGCTCTTTGTCTAAAATATGTGTTATGAAATTTTTTCCCCAGACTGTGGCTTGTTTTCTTGTTTTTAATTGTTTTGTTTTTGATGAACAAATTTTTTTGTTTTGATGAAGTTCAATTTTTAATTTTTAAAAATGGGTTGGTTTTTTTTTTGTATCTTGAGAAATCTTTACTGATGCTTAAGTTTGAAAATATACCATGTTTTCCTCCAGAAGAATTTATCTTTGGTTTTAAAATTTCTGATAAAAGCTTTTAATTTCCAATATATCATCAATGCTTTATACTTTTATCTCCTTAAGGATAGTACCCTTGGATGTTTTATAGTTTGTGTGTGAGGTACCTGATAATTTCAATATTTAGGGTCTCTGTAATTCTGTTGTTATTTTCTGTATTTCTGTCAGTTTATACTTTCATTTCCTCTTATGTCTGAATATCTTTGCATGTTTGAAATTGTATTTGAAAATTTATGCAAAACAGTAATTTGAGGTTTAGAATTACTTTATTTTCCATCTATAAGGGGATTTTCTTTTGCTCTTCTCACATGTCTTATGGTATAAGCATCTCATCACTCTGTCCATATTCAGGGCTCATGACTTTCTGAATTTTATACTAGTTTATAGAGTATCTAAAGGTTGCTTCATTTTTGGTTTTCTTTGGTTCACAGTTATTTGAGGATCTTCCAGCCTAAATAAGGGGTTGGCTTCTATACTCATTTAGCCTTCCCAATCTTAGTCTCAGCCTCCCAAGTAGCTGGAGCTACAGGAATGTACCATGATGCCCGACTAGTTTTTTTATTTTTATTAATGACAGGGACTTGCTCTTGCTCAGGTCGGTCGTGGACAACTGAGCTCAAGCAATCCATCTGTCTTGGCTTCCCAGAATGCTAGGATTCCAGGCGTGAGCCACCAGGCCCATCCTCATTGTGGTTTTGATTTGTATTTCCCTCAACATTAGTGATTTTTTCAAATAATTGTTTGAGTTCCTTGTGTATTCTGAATATCAGTCCCCTCTTGGATGAGTAGTTTGCAAATATTTTCTCCCACTCAAGAGGTTGATTGTTTTTGTTGTGCAGAAGCTTTTTAGTTTGATATAGTCCTATATGTTCATTTTTGTTTATGGCCTGTGATTTTGAGGTCTTAGTTATAAAACTCTTACCTAGACCAAGGCCCTGAAGACATTTCCCTATGTTTTTGTGCAGTAGTTTTTTTTTTGTTTTTTTTTTGAGACAGAGCCTCAAGCTGTCTCCCTGGGTAGAGTGCCGTGGCATTACAGCTCACAGCAACCTCCAACTGCTGGGCTCAAGTGAGTCTCTTGCCTTGCCTCCGCTTCCCAAGTAGCTGGGACCACAGGCGCCCACCTCAACGCCCGGCTATTTTTTGGTTGCAGCCATCATTGTTGTTTGGCAGGTCCGGGCTGGGGATTCGAACGCGCCACCTTAGGTGTACGTGGCTGGCGCCTTAGCCAGTTGAGCTATAGGCGCCGAGCCTGTGCAGTAGTTTTATAGTTTTGGGTCTTACATTTAAGTCTTTCACCCATCTTGAGTTGATTTTTGTTTGTATTTGATGAAAAATAGGAGTCCAGTTTCATTCTTCTGCATATGGTTATCCAGTTTTTGCAGCACTATTTATTGAAGAGGGCGCCCTTTCCCCTGTGTGTTTTCTGGATGGCTTTGTCAAAGATCATTTGGCTGTAAATATGTGGCTTTACTTTTGGGTTCTCTATTCTGTTCCATTGATCTGTGTCTTTTTATACCAACAGTGTGCTGTTTTGGTTACTAAGCCTTATAATATACTTTGAAGACAGGTAGTGTGATGATTCCAGCTTTGTTGTTTTTCTTCAGGATTGTTTTGACTATTCTGGTTCTTTTTTGGTTTAATACAACTTTTAGGGTTGTTTCTTCTATTTCTATGAAAAGTGACATTGTTATTTTATTTTATTTTTATTTTATTAAGTCAAATACACATAGATCATGAATACATTCATGCATGTATGGGGTACGGTATGCTGATTTTTTAAATACAATCTGACATCGTTATATCAAACCAATCATCATAGCTTTCACCTCATTTACTTGATTATTGTGCCAAAGCATCTATGTTCTATACTTCACAGATTTCACTTGTACCCTTGTCATATGCTCCATAGATGTGGTCCTGCCTTTTACCCTCCTTCTGTCAAACCTCCCTCCTCCCCTCCTTTCCCACTCCATTTCTCTCTTTCATCCTGGGCTATAGATGTGTTCTATCTTTCATAAGAAAGTGTGAGTAAATGTAAGTAGGTTTCATAGAAGTACTGAGTACATTGGATACTTTTTCCTCCATTGAGACATATGTGTGTATATATGTATACACAGAAAAACAGTATTGGGAAAAAATATTTTTGGGGGGCTAATATAAGGGTACATAGCATTAGGTTACATTATTTTTGTATTTGTAAGATAAAGTAAAAGTCTGAGTTAGAGCTGATTGAATCTTCTTATTTCTGTTTTTTGGAGACAGAGTCTCACTCTGTTGCCTACGTTAGAGTGCTGTGGTATCAGCCTAGCTCACAGCAACATTAGACTCCTGGGTTCAAGCAATCCTTCTGCCTCAGCCTTTTGGGTAGGGAGATACATATATTTAGATATTTGAGTGTGTATATATTTGGAATTGTTATATCCTCCTGCTGATCATTACATGACAGTCTTCTCTGCCTTTCCCCCTGATTTTTGACTTAAAGTTTGCTTATATGATATGAGCTACTCCAGTAGCTATATACCAGTGGTGGACTGGGCTGGGTGATTCTTGGGTCTTTAGAGGGTGTGTTCAGGAACAGTGGGGGTGGAACCAGGTCAGACTGTACCTTCAGGTCTCCAGTGTTGTATAAATATGCTAGCTGAGTATGATACAGGGGCATGGTGAGCTTCACACTGTTTGTGGAATTGGTTCAAGTGGAGGTGGTAGCTTTGGCCCTGCTATTGAGGATGACAGAGTTCTTTCCCTGGGAGCAGCTGTAGGCAGGTGGCTTTGCCTGCACTTGGACCTATAAGAGCCATCACCTATGGCAGTTACAGGTAGTGGAATTTGTCCTTGGGGTTCATGAGAATGCATGTGCACCCCTCTGTGGGAGTTTTGCCCCAAACTGATGCCTCTGCCTCAATTTCAGGGCAGAACACAGTTTGGTATGGCCTCACCTTCCAAAGTGATGTTGTGCTACCACTACCTAAAGTTTGTAAAAGACCTACACTCTCTGAATCCACTCTCTGCAGCAGTGTCTTTGCAGTTTGTAGCTAGCTCTCTGTTAGTACTGGGGCCCACAAGGGTCAAAGGGCTCTCTTGTGGCTAAGATTGTAGGAGTCTATGGAGGGAATGTGGACCACTGGGAGTCTTTCACTTATCCTTTCCCTTGCATTGGGGTGTCTCTTCTGACTCCTAGCTAATCCTAGCCAGGTAGCCTTCCTTACTTCCTTCCCTTTCTTTACTTTAGGTGTTTCCTATTGCTCCTCTGTTGAATTCCACTTTTCCCTCTTGGATGATCTATTTGAAGTATAATTATCTACTATTTTGTTCTTCTCAGTGAAGGAGGCAAGTAAGAAATGCCTCTAATTATCCATCTTGAATACTTTCTATTCTAAGTTCTATAATTAAAAAATGTTAATGACAGTTCAGTTTCCTGAAGTTATCTTTTGGTTATTTCTCTGAGCCTAGCAGAAATTCATATGCTATTTTTTTCTGTAATCTGACTTTTCCACTAATGATATGATTTTCAGTGCCTTTATGTGGGAAATCTTATTTGCTTATGTGCCTTGTGTTGCAGATATCTCTATGGCCTCACCTTTTTTTCTGTGTTAAAACAGAAGGCTACTGAGACAAACCCAACCCAACTGTAGCTAACATAACATCAGTTCTTAGTCTTATTGCTATGATTTTTTGCCCTAGATGACTTCCTTTATATGTTTTTATAAATTTTACTATACATCTAACATGATGTGTCTTACATTTTATTCATTATGTCTCAGTCTAGTGACTATGAACTCCCAAAAGATCCATGAGGGCAGGACCATTCCCAACCCAGTTTGCTATAGCTTTCTCAACATTTAGTGGTTGGTATGATACTAGACATTTAATATATATTTGTGGAATTAATGAAGGGCTATTTATTACAGATTTATTCATAAAAGTGAAAAATTAAAATGAACCTAGATACTGTCTGATAATAGAGTGGTTAAGTAAATGATTATTACTCATATAATATTTTAATCTAGAAAATAATGATTTGGAGGGCTACATTATAAGACTAAAGATTAAACATAGATAAAATATTAAAATTAAATTTTGACTTTATAGTATAACTTTAAAATGTACATAGCAAAAAAAAAAAGACTGAGCAGTGAACACTAAAATGGCAGTAGTAACTTAGCTTTCATTTTTCAAACTTCCTAGAGTGTGATTTTATAATAAAAATATTAAGAAAGAGAAAAAGCATAGTAGCATTCTCAAAAGTTTTTAGATTTAAATATACTTAAAGATGGCAAAACATAAAAACTTCAGAATTAGTTTTGTTATTAAAATGTTTGCAGACTGTTATATGAAAACACAGAAAAAGATCTTTCTGATACTCAGCGACATCTTGCTAAGAAAAAATATGAGCTACAGCTTACTCAGGAGAAAATTATGTGCTTGGATGAAAAAATTGGTGAGTTTTTTCTTCCCAACATTATTTTTATTTTTTTATTAGTCTGGTAGAAAAATATGTTTTCTTTTCTTTGGTTATAACATAGATAAACCTGGAAATAAGCCCTTAACTTAAATGTTTTTGAGTCAAAAATAATGGGAATATACATTTTTCTTTGAAAGTAAAATTTTCTACTTAGGTTTAGGACCAGGATTACTTATAATTTATGTTTTAACTTAAAATTTGTCAATGAAGTTAAACAAACCAGCAACAGTTTGTAAATGTATGATGATTTCTTTTAAATTAAAATTTTTTTTGTATAATAACTTAGCTTGTCCATAGCTGTTGCAATGAACTATATATAGTAGAACCTCCATAAGCTGACCACCCAAGGGATTATGACAAACTGGTCAATATACAGAAGTGGTTAACATAAGGAACGGGGCCTTAGTACACCTGGTGCATATCTGGTCTATGAAAAGTAGGTCAACTTAAGGGGACGGTCAGTGTAGGGAGGTGCTCAGGTGTGGAGGTTCTATTATAGTACATTATAATACTTTTGGTGAAAAGTGTATATATTTTTGTCTATGCCTATGGTATTATGTAAGTTTATAGAGAAAATTACTTTTATAAAATCCTTTGTTCATTTTTTTATCAGTAATCTGTAGAAAACATGGTTATAACTTTATCTTATAAGGTAAAATTTTTTTCAGGGCAATAAAAGAGCCTGTTTTCAAGCAGAAGAAATATATTTTACATTTTCTATTATGTAGTTCAAAAATATCTGGCATGAATAGTTAGGTAATTGGAGGTGAATGAAGGGGAACTCCTTTTTGGATATTTTAAGTCCAAGTGAAGATATAAAGGAGGTGGATATTTCAGTTTGTACCTCAGAAGAGAAATCTAAGCTGAAGATATATATTTGGGATACACCAGCATAAATGATATTTGACAGATATAACAAGAAACCAAAGAAGTTGGAAGAAAACACAGAAGTGTTATTTTGAAAGGCAAGACAGCAAGATGTTTTTAAAAAGGAAGGGTACGATCAATTGTCAGATACCTTTTAGAAGTGAAATAAGATGAGGATTAAAAAAATATTGATTGTATCTGGCAAATTGGATGGTTTGGTAACACTGACCAAAAAGCGTTTTAATGGAGTGTTGGATATGGAAGAGAGAGAGTGGGTTGAGGAAAGAATGGGAAGTGGAGATAGAAAAGAATAGAGAAGTATTTGAAGAGTTTGGCTGTAGTAGCAGGTAGGTTGAGTGAAATGTGAGGTTATGAATTTTTTTTTAAGCTAGGAGAAATTAGAGCTGTTTTAGAGATTTATTGATTGCCAGTGGGAAGGAACTCATATCATAACACCTAATACTTATTGGTTGCCTTAATGACAGTACTGCCTGAAAACATAGACATGATATATTCTCCAGTCCTTATAGATCATGCTCTTGGCATATGGCAGTATAGTAGTACCTTCCTTTGCACTATACTTGGATGGTTTTTGGCAGATAATCTCTTAATCATTTAGCAGGGATGAATGTGGAACTTTGTTCTAACAGAACTCCCAGTGGTTATCAAACTTCCATGTGTGTCAGCATCACCTGGAGAGCTAACAAAACTCTTTAGAGCCAGACTCCTTCAAGTAGATTGTAGGTTGGGACCACAGCTTTTTTGTCTATACTTTCCTTAAGTAATTCTGGTAGTTTAGAACCTCTACTCTAGACCAATGGTTCTCAAACTTCAATATAAATTAGAATCACTGTGTGTTGTGGTGGTGGTGGCAGTGCTTATTAAAACATAAATTTCTCTGCCTACTCCCAGAATATCTGATTTAGTAGATCTGGGATGGGGGCCTAAGAATTTCCATTCCCCAGGTGATACTGGTGGTGCTGGTTGAGAAACCACTTTATATCAGTCATTTAGGTCTTCAGCATTGACATTGGCTTGCAAGAGTTCTCACAAATCGAATCAGACTTCCTAGGATGATTTTTCCCCCTAGGAATTTTTATAACACTACTTTAGAAAAATCAAACTCTTAGAAGAACTTTGACTCCAAAACTGATTTAATTAAATATTTTATTAAGATTTGTTACCAACTTTGTGTATAATAGTGATTCTAGACTAGAGGGAGGGGAAGGGAAATTAGCACATTGTTTTCATATTCCACCTACTTCATCCTCCCACTTGCTCCTCTCCTACCACACAGGTATCTACCTTGAGAACTTGTGGTATAGATCTGTCTTTTGCTATTCTAATTCAGTAGTAGTGTGCTTTTATATTTACATCATTTAGAATTTTTTAATTCATTGTAATTTTTGATCACTAACAACAAAAACCATTTTTTATTTGCAATATAGTACTCTTATTTTTGCCATTGACTATAATTTAGGAGAACTTACTTTGAAAAGTATTTCTTCTTCAACTAGAAAAAAGGTTTTATCTTTATTAAAACAATACCTTTATGATATTTAGATAATTTTACAAGGCAAAGTATTGCACAACGAGAAGAAATCAGCATTCTTGGTGCAACCCTCAATGATATGGCTAAAGAAAAGGAATGCCTGCAAGCATGTTTGGATAAAAAATCTGAGAATATTGCATCCCTTGGAGAGAGTTTGGCAATGAAAGTATGTTCTCAGAACTGTGGCTTACGAGAAATGTTTAAATGAAATGTTTAAATGTTAAACTATGGTTTAAAATAATTCAAAAATGAATAAAATAATAGGATTTTCTCTTTTTTTATTAGAAAGCTGAAACTTTAAAATTGGACTTTAAAATATTTTTAAATAGTCTTAGGAGGTATATATTTAAATCTACTTGATAAAACTTAAAATTGATTTTTCTGTCATGAATTAGTTATTAAAATTACAAATAATAACTAATTCAAATATTAAACTGTAAAGCTTGATAAAATGGTTGAGACTGATTTCTTTCTTTCTTTTTTTTTTTTTTTTTTTTTTTTGAGACAGAGTCTCAAGCTGTCACCCTGGGTAGAGTGCCCTGGTGTCATAGCTCATAGCAACCTCCAACTCTTGGGCTTAAGTGATCCTCTTGACTCAGTTTTTTTATTTTTAGTAGAGACAGGGGTCTGGCTTTTTGCTCAGGCTGGTCTCAAACCCGTGAGCTCAAGTTATCCCCCACCTTGGCCTCCTAAAGTGGTAGGATTATAGGGATGAGCCATTGCACCTGGCCTGATTTCTTCTTAAAAACGTATTTCCAGGTAGTCACCTGGGGAGGCAATAAGTTTATTCCGTTCAGAACTAGGAGTACATTTTAACATTATCCTAAGCCTTTGAAAATGGATCACATGGGGCTACTGAATAAGCTAGATGATAACTTCCATTGCACATTTTTGTTGTTGTAGTTGTTAAAATATTGCCAACATGGCAGAAAGATATTGATGCTCCTTTTTAGCTCATGAACTGATTATGAAAGCAACTCCTAAACTGTTTTCAGAGATTTCTTAAGCAGAGGCAGAATCATTGTAATAAGGTCTTTCCCTACTCTGAGAGGACTGAGTCATTAATTTATCTATTCATTCATTCATTCTTTCAACAAACATTTATTGACATGTACCAGGTATTATGTCAGAAACTGAAAGTGAGTGGCCTGCCATTAAAGCCTATGGTGCAATACAGAGATAAATAAATATGTATGTATTATTCTGATAAAATATGCTAAGTTACCGTAATGACGTATGCATAATGTACTATTGGAGTATGGCAGAAATATACCTGATTCAGCCTGGGAGTTGGGTTAGGGGAGGAGGAAGATCTGGGAAGCCTTCTAAGAAGTGGTGGTGCCTGGACTGCCCTGAAAAATGACTAGAAATTAGCCAGGAAGAGACTTAGGGGAAGAGGACAGTGAGAAGGGGTGATGCACCTGGGTAGAACAGTGTTCACAAGAGCTCAGTAGCTTTTATGACAGAATTTCATGAGACTTCCTAATAATTTAGTATGGCCAGAGGATAGGTTGCAAAGAAATAGGTATGGCAAGACAAAAGATGAGATGGGAAAGATAAGCAAACAATCATGAAAATACATGAGATATTCAGTATGGACTATATCATCATGAATATAGAGGGTCATTGAAATAATGTAAATGAAATGTTATAATTAGAACTTTAGAAGAAATATTCTGGCACTTATAAATCCATGTGAAAGAGGGATTTAGGGAAATGAGAATAATGACAGGGACACTAATTGAGAGGATAGTCATAAGACCTGTATTAAGATAGTGGCCGTATCAATGATAGAAATAGATCTATACAAGAAGTAAAATGGACAAGATGTGAATTCTGGCTTAGGAACCACACGGATATTCCTATTCATGAAGTGAGAAACACAAAAAATAGAACAGGCTTAGAAAGGAAGATTACTGACATGCTGAGTTTAAATTGTTTTGGGGACAAGTAGGTGAAATATTCACATGCTCTCCTGGATTTTTAGATAAGAGAAAAAATTAATTTATTTGGGAATCACGAGCATAACTGAAGTCCTCAAATGACAGCCAATAAATAGTAAATACTTGTTTACTTGCAGAAAAGCCTGGCTCAGTAGTTGTGAAATTTTACAATGGAATTTTGTTTCTCATTATGTTCAAAACAATTGTAAATAGTTAAGCATGATTACCTTTTAAAACACTAACATTAGAAACAAAATTCTTCACCTCTTTCTGAACCTCATTTCCTTCTGCTATATCTAATATTTCACATTTCTTCCATTCTACTAACTGTTATCAACATTACCTTTTCTGTACAAAATAATACTGAGTTACAAGTCTATTTTAAAATCAAGAACTGTGACCAGGCGTGGTGGCTCATGCCTGTAATCCCAGCACTTGGGAGCCTGAGGTAGGTGGATTGCCTGAGCTCAGGCGTTCAAGATCAGCCTGAGCTAGAGTGAGACCCCATCTCTAAAAATAGCTGGGTGTTGTGGCACAGACCTGTAGTGGGAGGTCTTGGGAGGCTGAGGCAAGAGAATTGCTTAAGCCCAAGAGTTTGTATATAGAGGTCATTGAAATGATGTTGCTGTGAGCTATGACACAATGGCACTCTACCAAGGGTAGAGGTCATTGAAATGATGTTGCTGTGAGCTATGACACAATGGCACTCTACCAAGGGTAACAGAGTCAGACTCTGTCTCAACAACAACAACAGAACTAACTAAATAAATAAAATCGGCCTGGTGCAGTGGCTCACACCTGTAATCCTACCACTCTGGGACTATAAGGCGGGTGGATTGCTTGAGCTCACAAGTTCAAGAGCAACCTGACCTGAGCAAAAAAAAAAAAAAAAAAGTGAGACCCCATCTCTACTAAAAATAGAAAAAACTGAGGCAAGAGGATCACTTGAGCACAAGAGTTGGAGGTTACTCTTGTGGGGTACTCTACCTGGGGTGACATCTTGAGACTCTGTCTCAAAATAAGTAAATAAATAAATAAAATAATAAAATTAAGAACTTTGTATAAGATTATCCATCCTCTGAAGGGAAAATAACTTGCGAGACAACATTAGGTAATCAAGAGGGGAAATGTTCTCTACAAAGATATTTCAGAGCTGAACTAACAAAGGCCTTCCAGTGAAAAGTGGTACTATTATATGGATGTTACAGAAATAAATTAATATGGAAAAGTCTACATTATAGTGAATAAGGTAAAATTTTTCTGGTGTTTATAGTTTAAAAAGATGTTCTGCTACTTGCTACCAATTAAAGTTAGAAAACTCAATAGTACCTTGATTTTTGAGTAAGAAAAGCCAAAATTACTTGTGTAAAACCTAAGTTTCTTTTTTTTTAAATACATTTTGACAGTCCTATCCAGACTGAATTTTAGCAGTTAACTTGAGTCTGTATCCCTGGTTGGACAACATATGAGGCTGTATAAAGCATACTTAATATATACTAATTAAAAAATATTAACTATTGAAGTTTTACAAGGAATATGGTATACAACATATTGAGGTTGTACAAAGAATGGTGGTATATTTGAGAAATGGAGGTATTGGGGTCATATTAAAAGAGAAAAATAGGTTAAGAGGATATATTATTGGATTCAACTCTGTAATTTTGTCCCGAATACTTTACAGTGTTCATAGGGAATCCCAATTTCAGGGTGAACTTCTGTTGATAAAGGAAAGTCCTTTGTAGGCTTATAAAATATATTTCAAGCTTAACAAAGTAATAACTTTCGAAACTCATTTTAATTAGCTTTTCAGAATTTATTTAGGATTATATAATATTTCAAAATTATATGTAAACATTCCACTTTAAATAGTATTTTGTGTTTGAATTTTCCATCCTTCTTAAAGGGGTTTAACTGTTTTTGCTAATGGATATTTTAACAATCCTTCAATATTCATCACTGTCAGATGGGAAGTCTATGCCATTCTTTTTTCTTTCTGTTTTTGGGTTTTTTTTGTTTTTTTGTTTTTTTGTTTTTTGAGACAGTCTCATTATGTCATCCTTGGTAGAGTGTTGTGGCATCACAACTCACAGCAACCTCAAACTCTTGGACTTAAGTGATTTTCTTGCCTCAGCCTCCCAAGTAGCTGGGACTCCAGGTGTCTGCCATGTACCCAGCTATTTTTTGTTGTTGTTGTAGTTGTCATTGTTGTTTAGCAGGCCCGGGCCGAGTTCGGTGTATGTGGCTTGCTCTGTAACCACTGAGCTACAGGTGCCAAGCCAAGTCTATGCCATTCTATCAGAAAACAGATGAGAAACTGGAGCTAAAAAATACTGGAGAGGAGCACATGAATATAGGAAGATAGCCACACATATACACGTGTGCAAAACTATCCCATTAAGGCAGCAGTTCTCAGCCTGTGGGTTGTGACCCCATTTTGCCATTGTAATAAGGTGGCAATTAGGAAGGTTGAGAACCACTGCATTAAAGAAATAGGAACAGAAATAATTGGAAAATACAGATTTTTTTTTGTCTTTTTTACTTGGTTACTAAGGATTTGGCAATCCAAAGGGCAAGATGAAATTTAGTTATATTTAGTAAAATAATGGTTTTCTTACTTTTTTTTTTCGAGGCTAAGTCTCACTATGTTGCCCTTGGTAGAAGGCCATTGCATCATAGCTCACAGCAACCTCAAACTCTTGAGCTTAAGTGATTCTCTTGCCTCAGCCTCCCAAGTAGCTGGAACTACAGGATCCTGCCGCAGAGCCCAATTATTTTTTGATGGCAGTTGTCATTATTGTTTAGCAGGCCCCGGCCGGACTCAGCCTCCATGTATGTATCTGGTGTCCTACTCACTGAGCAACAGGCACTGAACCTCAAGGTTTTAAGAGAAGGTGTGGAAGTGGTATTGAGGAATTAGGATATTCAAACTTATTTCAGCTTTGACTGACTTCACTAAAATTTTTTTTTTTTTTTGAGACAGAGTCTCACTATGTTGCCCTGGGTAGAGTGCTGTTGCATCACAGTTCACAGCAACCGCAAACTCTTGGGCTTAAGTGATTCTCTTGCCTCAGCCTCCCAAGTAGCTGGGACTACAGGCACCTGCCACAATGCCTAGTTATTTTTTTGTTGTTGTCATAGTTGTCCTTGCTGTTCCGCAACCTACCAGCCCCAGTGTATGTGGCTGGAGCCCTAACCAGTGGGCTACATGTACTGAGCCTGACTTCACTAATTTTGCTCCCTGGTCACACATTTGAAAAGAGAGGATATAAATAGTTAATTTGTTTGTACCTTTGCTCTAAGCTTAATCCTTATGTCCTTAATAGCTCATACCTAAATATTAGTAGTACTCTTATAAGTAGTTCTATTGCAGCAGCTTTTTGAACATGTTATTGCTGGCTAATTTAAATAATATACTGAAATTTATTCTCAAAAAAATAAATTTCATTATACATTATTGACTTCCCTGGTTTTATAACATGAAGAATGTGAGGAAATGAATTAGTTCTATTTCCAGTGTAGAACACTCCAATGCCAAACCATTGGTTTGCCTCTAAATACAGGGTAGTTATGGGATTCTTGTGTTGCTGGGTGCCTGCATAAATCTTTGTAAAAAGCACTTAAATATTGATCTCATGTCACTACACCTAAGTGTAGCCTTTACTTTAACAAACATAATTATTGCTTTTACACAGATGTTCACAAATATTCACACTGATGTACTGGGCTTTAAAGTGTAGAAAAGAAGAACTGAATATAAATGTTTAAATGTAAATCTAAAAGGGAGGGGAAGTTTTCTTTTTGTTTTATTTTAACAAAAATTTTCATTCAGTTTAACAAAAATAATCAGTTTGAGATAATTTTTTATTTAATACTTATATTACTTTTTAAGGAAAAGACCATTTCAGGCATGAAGAATATTATTGCTGAGATGGAACAGGCATCAAGGTAAGTCATTCATTCAGCAAACATTTGAGCACTTATTGGGGGCAAAGTACAATGTTAGGTACAAAGATAGAATGAAACAAGAAGCTTAGTGGTACATATGAGGTGGCAACTCTCTAATGTTTAAAGGAGGCCTAAGTCTGTCTAGAGAAGCAAAAGAGAGAATAGTATTTGCTAAGTAAAAGGAATGGTATTCAAAGTAGAAAGAATAACAAAGACCTTCAGATAATGTCCAAAAGCCTCTAGACCTACAAGTAGATGAGTTTTATGGGGACCCAAAGTATAAGAGAAGTGAAGGGAGGTGGGAGGCTAAACAGGCAGGAAGAGGCCTGTGTTATAGACAAATGAATGATTTTATATTTGGGGCAATAAGAAATCATTGAAGAATTCTTGGGAGATTTTGTCTTAGAAAGAGTCCCTAGACAGAAGAAGTTATGGTGGCTTGGTGCCTGTGGCTCAAGTGGCTAAGGCTCCAGCCACATACACTTAAGGTGGTGGGTTCAAATCTCGCACAGGCCTGCCAACAACAATGACAGCTGCAACCAAAAAATAGCTGGGCATTGTGGCAGGCACCTGTAGTCCAAGCTACTTGGGAGGCGGAGGCAGGAGACTCGCTTGAGCCCATGAGTTGGAGGTTACTGTGAGCTGTGATGCCATGGCACTCTACTCAGGAGGACAGCTTGAGGCTCTGTCTCAAAAAAAAAAAAAAGAAGTTATGGTAAATTGGGATTTAGGAGGTGGGGAACAGAGGGAGTGAGGTGCTTATGAGAAAGATAGTAGGAAAATGCCAGGTTTCTGGACAGGGATGAATGCTGAACATGACAAAAATAAGAGGAGAAAGATACTTTTACCATTCTACTTAAAGAACCTTTGAAACCTTAATGTAGACATGTCTAGGAAGTAGTTAAATACAAGTCTAAAAGTGTAATAGAGAGGCTAACACTGGAAATAATTATTTTGGAGTCATCTGGGGATAGATGGGAACTGGAGCTATGAATGGAATTTGTCTGAGAGAAGGGCTAAAATGAGAAGAAGAATTGGGAGATTAAGCTTTGAGCCTGAAAAACATTAATTTTTAAGAAGACCAAGGAAGAGGAACTGGTAAAGGAGACTAAGCCATAGCAGCAAGAGGTAGAATGAAGGACTTCCCAATACTAAAGTGATAGAAGTTTTGAGATACTTAGGAAATCATTGACTGTTTGGTATATTTAATATCTTTTCCATGATGAGATGGTGACAACATAGAGAAACTCTAATGGACTGTCTTGTAGTATATATTCCTATAAATTTAAGTGTGTTTAAAATCTCTTCAAATGTTTTCATGCTATCCATCTTCTGTCTTGTGAGAATGTGTTATTCTGTTTCAGTAAAATGTTTCTTCTTATGTACTGTTTGATTTGTGGAATAGACAGTCTACTGAAGCCCTAATTATGTGTGAACAAGACATTTCCAGAATGCGTCGGCAACTGGATGAAACAAATGATGAGCTGGCTCAAATTGCCAGGGAAAGAGATATCTTGGCACATGATAATGACAATCTCCAAGAACAGTTTGCTAAAGCTAAACAGGAAAATCAGGTACATTATTTCTAGAATCTTTCCTCCAAAAAAAAAAAATTTCTTCTGAGGAACAGCCCTCATTTCATTTTGTAGAAAAACTCAGTCATTAAACTAGGATTTTTTTAACCTTTAGAAGAGAGTATGTCACATAATTTCTAAATGAAATTCTCAAATATAAAGTGTTTAATATTTAAAAATAGACAAAAAGGGATATAATAGATTTATATTAAACCTTAGAAAATGCTTTCTTGCTGAAGGATAAATGAATAAATCAAAAAATAAGGATAAAAACTTCAGAAACTTTAAAGGATAGATTTGTTTGATGGACTGTGTATTATTCTGTTTTAGTATGGGGGTATGAACTGTGTCACCTTCTTTGGTCAGCTTAAGTATTGTGATTCTTTTTAGGAAAATGCCTGTTTATAAATACTTTCTCACTAAGGCAATTTATTTCACTTTCAATGTTAGTCACGGTTAACATTTGATATATTTTTTAACTGATTTTTAGTGCATTTAAAAAATTTTTAGTATTACTATGTGCTTTTTAATGTAAATGGGATAAAACCACTCACCTTATGTGTTTTTTTTCTATATGAGGAGATAGTAGAGCCAAGTAACGCTCACATGGGGTTTAATCTTACTCTTTGGTTGTATGATCATATAGTTTAACTTCTGTGAACTTCATTGTATCATCTGTAAAAATGGATAATAAATGAGAATATGCCTGGAAGGTACTTACTATAGTGTACACTCAGTAAACATTTCATTGCTATTATTAGCTTACTGTAATAATACAAAGAACGTAAAGTCTTCATCTTTTTTAATGGCTGAATAGTATTCCATGGTATATACATATATATAACAGTTTGTTAATCTATTCCCGGGTTGGTGGGCATTTAGGCTGTTTCCAAATTTTGGTGATTGTAAATTGAGCTGCCATAAACAGTCCAGTGCAAGTGTCCTTATGATAAAAGAAATTTTTTCCTTCTGGGTAGATGCCCACTAATGGGATTGCAGGATCAAATGGGTGGTCTAGCATGAGTTCTTTGAAGGTTCTCCGGACTTCCTTCCAAAAAGGTTGTATTAGTTTGCAGTCCCACCAGCAGTGTAAAAGTGCTCCCTTCTCTCCACATCCACACCAGCATCTACAGTTTTGAGATTTTGGGATGTGGGCCATTCTTGCTGGGATTAGATGGTATCTCAGGGTGGTTTTGATTTGCATTTCTCTAATAATTAGAGACAATGAGCATTTTTTCATATGTTTGCCAGCCATTCATCTGTCTTCTTTAGAGAAGATTCTATTCATCTCTTTTGCTCATTGATATATGGGCTTGCTGGCTTTATTTCATGCGGATTAATTTGAGTTCTCTATAGATCCTAGGTATCAAGGTTTTATCCAATTCAAAATATGCAAATATCCTTTCCCATTGTGTAGATTGTCTATTTGTTTTGTTCGTTGTCTGTTTTGCTGTACAGAAGCTTTTCAGTTTAATTAAGTACCATTTGTTTATTTTTGTTGTTGCAGTTGCCACAGAAGTCTTCTTCATAAAGTCTTTCCCCAGACCGGTATCTTCCAGTGTTTTTCCTATGCTTTCTTTGAGGAATTTTATCATTTGGTGCCTTAAATTTAAGCCCTTTATCCATCTTGAATCAATTTTTGTGAGTGGAGAAAGGTGAGGGTCCAGTTTCAGTCTTTTACATGTGGATATCCAGTTTTCCCAGCACCATTTATTGAATAGGGAGTCTTCCCCCAGTGTATGTTCTTGTTTGGTTTATTGAAGATTAGGTGGTTGTAAGATGTTAGTTTCATTTCCTGGTTTTCTATTATATTCCAGATGTCTATGTCTCTATTTTTGTGCCAGTACCGTGCTGTCTTGACCACTATGGCCTTGTTGTACAGCCTAAAATCTGGTATGCTGATGCCCCCAGCTTTGTTTTTATTACTAAGAACTACCTTAGCTATATGGACTTTTTTCTGGTTCCATACAAAATGAAGAATCACTTTTTCCAAGTCTTAAAAGTACAATGTTGGTACTTTAATAGGATGGCATTGAATTGGTAAATTGCTTTGGAAAGTATAGACATTTTAACCATGTTGATTCTTCCAGCCACAAGCATGGTATGTTCTTCCATTTGTTAATATTCTCTGCTATTTCCTTTCTTAGAGTTTCATAATTTTCTTTATAGAAATCCTTAACCTCTTTTGTTAGGTATATTCCTTTTTTTTTTTTTTTTTTGAGACAGAGCCTCAAGCTATCCCCCTGGGTAGAGTGCTGTGGCATTACAGCTCACAGCAACCTCCAACTTCTGGGCTCAAGCGAGTCTCTTGCCTCTGCCTCCCAAGTAGCTGGGACCACAGGCTCCCGCCACAATGCCCGGCTATTTTTTGGTTGCAGCCGTCATTGTTGTTTGGTGGTCCAGGCTGGGGATTCGAACCCGCCACCTTAGGTGTATGTGGCTGGTGCCTTAGCTGGTTGAGCTATAGGCGCCCAGCCGTTAGGTATATTCCTAAGTAGTTCATTTTCTTTGACGCTATGGTGAAGGGAGTTGTGTCCTTGATTAGCCTCTCAACTTGGCTATTATTGGTATATACAAAGGCAACTGATTTGTGGACATTGATTTTATATCCTGAGACATTACTATATTTTTTGTAGACTTCCAGGAGTTTTGTGGTGGAGTCTTTGGGGTTCTTTAAGTATAAGATCATATTGTTGGCAAAGAGGGACCATATTGTTGCTCCCGTTTGGATGCCCTTTATTTCTTTCTCTTGCCTGATTATATTGGTTAGAACTTAGAGCAGTATGTTGAATAGTAATGATGACAGAGGACAAGCTTGTCTGGTTCCAGTTCTAAGTGGAAATGCTTTCAGTTTAACTCCATTCAGTAAAACATTAGTTGTGGGTTTGTCATAGATAGCTTCAAGCAGTTTAAGAAATGTTCCACATATGCCTATACTCTTCAGTGTTCTAATTAGAAAAGGATGCTGGATTTTATCAAATACTTTTTCTGAATCTATTGAGAGGATCATATGGGCTTTGTTTTTGCTTCTTTTAATACAGTGGATAATGTTTATGGATTTGTGTATGTTAAACCGGCCTTGCATCTCTGGGATGAAAACTACTTGATCATGATATATGACTTTTTTGATGATAAGCTGTAATCTATTGGCTAGGATTTTGTTGAGAATTCTTGCATTTATATTCATTAGTGAAATTGATCTGAAATTCTCCTTTTTAGTTGGGTCTTCTCCTGGTTTTGGTATCAGGGTGATGTTTGCTTCATAGAATGTGTTGGGGAAGATTCCTTCCTCCTCAATTTTTTGGAATAATTTCTGCAGTATGAGAATAAGCTCTTCACTGGTTTGATAGAATTCTGGTGTAAAGCCATCTGGACCAGGACATTTTTTTGTTGGGAGATTTTTTTATTGTTTCCTTGATCTCAGTACTTGAAATTGCTCTGTTTGGGAGATCTATTTCTTCCTGACTAAGTCTAGGGAAAGGGTGTGATTCCAAATATTGATCCATTTCCTTTACACTGTCAAATTTCTGGGCATAGAGTTTCTGGTAGTATCAGAGATGATCTCTTGTATCTCTGTGGCATCAGTTGTTATTTCCCCTTTATCATTTCTGATTGAAGTTACTAAAGATTTTACTTCCTATTTCTAGTTAGTCTGGCCAAAGGTTTATCTGTTTTTTCAGAAAACCAACTCCTGTTTTATTAATTTTATGAATGATTCTTTTGTTTTCAACTTAATTAATCTCTGATTTAATTTTGGATATTTCTTTTCTTCTGCTGGGTTTAGGATTAGATTGTTCTTCTTTTCCCACTTCCATAAGATGGCTTGTGAGTTTGTTGATGAGCTCTCTTTCTGTTTTTCAAATGTAGGCATCTAAAGTGATAAATGTTCCTTTCAGGAGTGTTTTTGCTGTATCCTAGAGGTTTTGGTAGCTTGTGTCTTCATTGTTGTTATGCTCAAGAAAGTTAATGATTTCCTCTTTTATTTCTTACTGCACCCAACTGCCAGTCAACAGAACGTTGTTTCATTTCCATGCCTTTGTGTGGGGTTGAATGTTTTTGTTGGAGTTAAATTCCATCTTTAGTGCCTATGGTCTGAGAAGATACAAGGTAAAATTTCAATTTTTTTGATTCTGTTGAGGTTTGTTTTGTGTCCTAGGATATGATCAATTTTGGAGAATGTTCATGGGCTGATGAGAAAAATGTATATACTTCAGCTTTGGGATGGAGTGTTCTATATACACCTATCAAGCACAGTTCTAGGGCAAGCATCCTCAAACTACGGCCTGAGGGCCACATGTGGCAGCCTAGGACATTTATCCGGCCCACTGGGTGTTTTTGCAGCCATTGCCTGTCCTGCTTAGCAGCCGACTGGTCCCAGGGCCCATAGTCCAGCCCTCCAGTGGTCTGAGGGACAGTGAACTGGCCCCCTGTTTAAAAAGTTTGAGGACCCCTGTTCTGGGGTCTCGTAGAAGTCCCTTATATCTTTGTTTAATTTCTGTTTAGAGGATCTGTCCAGCTCGGTAAGAGGAGTGTTAAAGTTCCCTGTTATTATGGTGTTATAGGATATCATATTGCTCAGACTAATTAAGGTCTGTTTCAAGAATCTGGGAGCATTTAAATTGGCTGCATAAATATTTAGAATTGAAATATCTTCTTGTTGTATTTTTCCCTTGACCAATATGAAGTGATCATCTTTGTCTTTTTTGACTTTAGTTGCTTTAAATCCACATGTATCTGAAAATAAGATTGCAACTCCTCTTTTCTTCTGAATTTCATTTGCCTGAAAAATTGCCTCCCAACCCTTAACTCTGAGTTTTAATTTGTCTTTTGAGGCTAGGTGTGTTTCCTGCAGACAGCAAATAGATGGCTTGTGTTTTTTAATCCAGTCAGCCAATCTATGCCTCTGTAGTGGGGAATTCAAGCCATTAACATTTATTGAGATAATTGATAAGTGTGGTAGCATTCTATTCATCTTATTTTGTGAAAGTCCTTTGCTTAGTTTTATCTTTTGCAGCATTATGGAAGTTAGGTTCTGTCCTTTAATTTCTAGGTGCTTATTTTGCTGGTGGTCCATTGTGATGGTCAGTGTGTAGAACAGGTTGAAGTATTTCCTGTAGAGCTCGCCTTATTGTGGCAAATTTCCTCAATGTTTGCATATCATTAAAGATTTGATTTCTCTGACAATTTTAAAGCTGAGCTTAGCGGGATATAGAATTCTGGGCTGGAAATTGTTCTGTTTAAGTAGATTACAGGTAGATGACCATTGTCCTCTGGCTTGAAAAGTTTAATTAGAGAAGTCTACAGTCACCTTGATGGATTTGCTCCTGTAGGTCAACTGGTGCTTACTCTTGGCAGCTTGAAGAGTCTTTTCTTTTGTCTTGACTTTGGACAGGTTCATCACAATGTGTCTTGGAGAAGCTCAGTTACAGTTGAGGTGACCTGGGGTCTGATATCCCTCTGAAAGGAGTGTGTCAGAATCTTTTGTGATATTTGGGAAATTTTCATTTATAATATTCTGTAGTATGGCTTCCATTTCTCTGGGGCATTCTTCTTCCCCTTCTGGGATACCTATAACTCATATGTTTAAACACTTCATAAAGTCCCATAATTCTGTCAGTGAACATTCTGATTTCTCTCTCTTCTCTTTTGCCTCTTTAACTATCTGAGTTATCTCAAGAGCTTTGTCCTCTACCTCTTAGATTCTTTCTTCTGCATGGTCTAATCTGTCATTGATACTTTCTATTGCATCTTTAAGTTCATTAATTGCTTCAGTTCCTTCAGCTCTGCTATATCCTTTCTATATTCTTCATATATTTCATCTCTTATTTGATTCTGTTTTTGGATTTCCTTTTGGTTATTTTCCACTTTCTCAGCAATTTCCTTCATTGTTTTTTGTTTATTTTCCACTTTCTCAGCAATTTCCTTCATTGTTTTCATCGTCTGTATTTTAAATTCCCCTTCTGTCATTTCTAACATTTCTTTATTGGTAGAATCCTCTGTAGTAGCTACCTCATGGCCCCTTGTGGGGTTTGCTCTGGACTGTTTTTTCATGTTGCCAAGATTTTTCTGCTGATTCTTCCTCATGACTGTTTTCTTTTATATCTTTCCTGGCCCTAATTTTCCTTTCACTTACTCTTGCTCTTTAAGTTACCATGCCTCTGGCCTAAGGTTTTGCTGAGTCCTTTTGGTACAGGATCAAAAGGATGAGAAGATTGATGAGCAAGAAGGGAAAAAAGATTTTTAAAAAAGAACAAAGAGATAGGAGAGGGGATAAGTAAAAGGGAATATTGACGAAAAGAAGAGAGGCACAGAAAGAGGGAGATAGTAGTAATAAAGGTGTACAATAGACTACTTTGACCCAACCTTAAAAACCCCAATCTCTGGGGGTGCTGGGTTGGGTGGTTCCCTTGAGGTCAGCAGCTGTTTGCCAGCCTATTCAGACATAGTACCCCACCTCTATCAAATAAAGAGGAAAGACAAAAATACTATAACTCAAACCAAACCAAACAAACAGAAAACCTTACAGGATAAAATTGGGGGAAAATCCAAATAATAGGGGCAGAAACACTAGCAAAAATGAAGTTCTCATTATTAAAGAAGGCAACAATGGAAAGTTACATTTAAACTAGAAAAATGAAGGGGGGAGTATGGATGGAGGGAGGGTGATTGGTGGGATCACACCTATGGTTCATCCTATAAGGGTACATGTGAATCTCTCTAAATTTAGAATATAAATGTCTTAACACAATAACTAAGAAAAAGACATGAAGGCTATATTAACCAGTTGGATGAAAGTATTTCAAATTGTATATAGAAACAGTACACTGTACCCCATGATAGTATTAATGTACACTGCTATGATTTAATAAAAAAAAAAAAAGAAAGAAGGAAAAAAAAGAAAAATCTAGAGGGAAAATGTTGAAATAAATAAAAAATTAAAATACCAAAAACAAAAATAAAAACAAAGCAGTATATATATCTTACTGAATATTGTCTGGGAAACAGGCAATCTTCTGGGGTATGAGATGTTAATCACCATGCTTATATAGCTGTATGAGATGGAGACTGGAAGCATCTGCTGATTTCCCAACCCTGCAGGATTGAGAGCCTAAATCTCTCCTCAGCCCATTTAAAAGACACTTTAAACTGATAACCTCAGCTAAGCAGAAGCTTTCTCAGGAAAGCACTTGTCACTGGGATCTCTCCTGAAGTGGCTGCCCGCTTATCCAGTGCACCAAAAACTGGTCTCACTCCATGCCCCTGAGAGCAGAGGCTTCCAGGTGGCCCTGTTACTGCCAAACACTGAAATCTCTGCTCTTCCCCAACGGCCTTTGGTGCTGCTCAGCCACTAGATCACTCAGCCTAGGTCTCCCAGCCTGAGTCTCACTCTGTGACCCTGAGGGTGGAACCTGCAGGGGCAGTTCTCCTATAATGGCTGGGTGGCATAGCTGACAGCTGAACAATATTAGCTCTGTCCTGGCTCAGACCCAGGCCCTGGACAACACTTAAAGTCATCCAAACTCTTGCCCAAGTTCTTCCAAAGTAGTTCAACTGAGTCCCCAAGTCCAAAAATATAAAACCAAACCACCCACACGGAAGGCCTTCCCTGTTTGCAATCTCGCTGCTGTTGTGATCACAGCTATGGCAGCCATGGCCTCAGATAGAACGAACGCACGCAACTACTTGCCAGTTCTCCACTGCTTTTATTCTCCTCCTGGGGTCCAGAAGTCTCTCACTGTCTCTCTGTGTCCCCAAAGGGATGTTTCTTGGCAGAGCCCATGAGCCAGAGATGCCTGGAGTCTTCTCTCCCCAATCTCCCCATGCCTGGTTGCCAAGAAGCTGTTACTTGGCCGCCATCTTGCTTCCTCCTCTCCTTCTCACTGTTTTTATATGAGTTTTATACATTAGGTATATTAATTTTATTTGTTGTGAGTATTTATAAATTTATTTATGATGTTTTTATGATACAAGATTTTTTGGTTTTTGTAATCAGATCTACCTATCTTATTTTCATAGGCACTGTCCAAAAAATTGAATGACACTCATAATGAACTTAATGACATAAAACAGAAAGTCCAAGATACTAATTTGGAGGTTAACAAACTGAAGAATATATTGAAGTCTGAAGTATGTATATATTTTTTCTTTTTGGTCATAATATCTAGAGTTTTCACTAGTATTACTTTAGTAATTGATTATACTCATAGGGACAGGTGAATAAAGTCTTTCTTTGATACATAGTGTATTTTAGTTTTGATACTGGTGGATTAACTATACATTTAGAATGTCCCCAGTGTTCAGAAAGATGGCTTGAGGAACATGCCCCTTTTCGTTTGCTACTTGCCACTCTAGATAAAATAATCTTCCTTTTCTGACAAAGGACCAAAATCAACTTGGCCTCACTTATATTTTTAATGGTGGAGTTTTTAGTTACAAACTTCTGGCAAAAGAGGGTCCACCTGATTGTGTAACAGATCAGAATTGACAGAATTGATGTTATGAGGCCATCTGTTTCTTAGGACCAGCATAGAAATGACTGTCCTCTGTACTTCTCTGCTAGCAACCAAAGTTTGACCACGTACATGTGTGTGACATCAGAGGATTCCAAATACATTTGTGTGCATGTGTAGTTACCCTGGAATAAACAGGCAGCTTGACCAAGGATGTTAGATACGTCCATTACATGGGCTAAAATAGTGCAAGTGGATTGATTATTTTAATAGGTGTGGTATTACCTATATGCCACTCATTTTTTCCCCAAACTGTTTATTTTATTTAACATATCATTTAATATCAGTCTTGAACATATATTCATAGTGTGCATAAGACTGTTAAGGGCCTTGAAAGAGGAGAGAATCTAAGGACTCAATTGCAATACTTGCTTTTGGGCAAAGCAAGATACAAAGCCTTATGTAAGCAAAGCAGGTGGTTTTATACACTTCTTGATTTTAAAGTACCAGCAATATAATATACTAAATTGACAGAAGCTTTGAAATCAGACATATTTGGCTCCTCTTCTTACTATGATAAAGATTTTTGCAGGCTACTCAACCCCTTTGAGTCTGTTTCCCATCTGTAATTGGGAAGAACATTCACATAAATGAGATAAAGTATTTAAATCACCTAGTATTATAGTAAGCCAGCTGAATCTCTTCTGGAATAGATCAGAAATAAGTAAATATCCAGAGCACATTTAATGGGGTAAGTGCTCTGTTCCCTTGTTCTTCCTGCCTTACTGCCCAGCTGTCAGGCAATTTTAAGTGAATGACATAGACCTAAAATTCTATCATCAGGAATGCAGGGGGTTCAACCCATAGCCTTCAAGCTATATGCAGATTATGTGAAGAGTTTTTTGATTACGTGGTGGTGGATATTATGAAAATTATACATGGACTCTTGTTTTGCTCATCAGATTTCATTAATGTTTGTATTTTTATTTAATGTATGGCCCAAGATAATTCCTGTTCTTCTAGTGTGGTACAGAGAAGCCAAAATGTTACACCTCTGGCAGAACTTGTAGATTCTGGAATTGTACTTTCAAGCTTCTCTCAGCTTTTAGTATCAAAGTGTGAAAATGTTTATGAGATTGCCTTTCATAACACTGGATAGATCCAGGCACCCTCCAAGAAAACGAACCATTTTGGTAGAGATAGGGCCATTAAGAAGTGTTGAGCATGTCATTTATTCACTCATTCATTTGTTGCACAGAGTGCTGGATGGTTCTCCAGGCAGGAGGAACACCACGAGCAAAAGTATAAGGGAAAAATGTAGTGTAGAATGCACAGGGTATCTTTGAATCTTATTTTCAGGATGCTTTTGTTAGAACTAAAGCTGGAAGTTATTTGATAATTGCTTTTTAGGAAGATTAATCTGGAGATGTCAGGAAGAATAAATCAGAAAAGCAACAAAATCAGAAAGGAAGAAAGCAATTAGGAGAGGTTGTGTTCATAATTCAGGCTGGAAATGCAAAGGATTCCAGCTGAAGCAGGTGGAGTGTTGCAGTGAGTCCTGTTGGGTATAGGATGGGGAGGCACCACATAGAGGCAAAGAAATACCAAAAGCAGAGAATGGAGAATGTCAAAGAACAGTTTCACTTTCTTTATAATGTTGCCTGTCTCAGGCCCCACATTGCTCTGGTCTCTATGGGGAAGTTTACAAAACAAGGTAAAATATGGTTTCTGGTCACCAAGGGGGAGGTCCACTGAAAGGTTGGAAGACTTTTTTTTTTGCAGTTTTTGGCCAGAACTGGTTGTGAACCGGCCACCTCCAGTATATGGGGCCGGCGCCCTACTCCTTTGAGCTACAGGTGCTGCCCCCTCCCCTTTTCTTTTTTCTTTTTTGAGACAGAGTCTCATCATACCGCCCTTGGTAGAGCACAGTGGTATCACAGCTCTCAGCAGCCTCAAACTCTTGGGCTTAAGCAATTCTCTTGCCTCAGCCTCGCAAGTAGCTGGAACAGCAGGTACCTGCCACAATGCCTGGCTATTTTTGTTGTTGCAATTGTCATTGTTTAGCTGGCCCAGGCTAGGTTCAAACCCACCAGCCTCAGTGTATGTGGCCACTGCACTACCCACTGAGCCACAGGTGCCGCCTAGGTTGGAAGACTTTTTAATGGCAGTCCTTTTTCACGTTGAATCATGTATTACTTGGTCACAAAATTAAGTTTAATATTTAAAAGCAGTTCCTATATTTGAGAAATACCAGGTGTTATGGGGGATTAGTATATTCACACCCAACAACATAAAGGTGTAAGGCAATTTTAAGTGAAAAACATAGGGCTTAAGTAGAAAATTAAAGAGGATAAAGATTGATGTAGGTAAAACTTAGATTATGTAGACCATACCATGTACCTCCCAAGTACGTACTCTGTAAAAAACTATTATTTTTAGTACAAAATACTGGCACATTTGGAATATCTGAATCTCTAAAGCCAATAAAGTGCTTTACCTTATTAACTTATTTACAGTTAGCAGAGATTTTTCACATTAGAGACCACAAGGTGGCGATATTAGCTGAATTTCAACCAATCTTAACTAATTGTGAGAAACATTTGTCATTTGGTCTTTCTGATAGGGAAGTGCCCTATTTATTAATGAATAGGAAGTAAAGAGATCTAGTGCCACCTGAAGATTAATTACTGAGATTATAATTCATTTTTTGAACTAGGTTGCCAAACCATAATAATAAAATGTTTTCTTAAAAGGGTCTAATAATTATATAACAATATATTATTCGTGGAGATAATTTTTTCTTCTGTAGAAATAAGATCCTATATCATTCAATCTTCTCATGATAGGTTTGATATTTTACTTCTGAGAATTTTCAGGTAAGTTACTAGACTGGTGGGCAAAGGTGAATCCTAGAACAGCTCATGATTAAGAAAATTAAGACTGGGACTGAGTGAAAGGCACGAACCAAACAGGAAATATGCCAAACCAAGAGAATTATCAGAAGTTGACTCTTAAGATATGCCAGACCTGAGAAGCTTTATAGTCAGTACAACCCAGTAAGTTGGTCAGAAACCAGACCAGCAAGTAATCAGTAACAGACACATGGGGAAAGGAGGCAATGGAAGATTTTGTTTGAACAAAAGGAAATAAAAGAACTTATTCATTCTGGTCTTGAAGGTAAAAGTAATTTATTTAAGTTTACAAGTGGGATGATTGTGACTCAGGAGCCAGGGTAGATCCTGATCTCACTCCCTTTTGTTAATTACAGGATGACCAGTTTTCTAAAGTATAAAAATATAGCTAGGTTTCTTCAAGGTTATGTAACAAATATTCCTTATGACAAGTGAATTCCCAGTGACCTGAAAAGTTATGTTTAATTTGCTTCATACATTGAACATTCTAAACATCTTAAAGTAATAGCTAAGATTTGCTTCTCAGGAATCTGAGAACCGGCAGATGATGGATCAGCTCCGAAAAGCCAATGAAGATGCTGAAAACTGGGAAAATAAGGCCCGTCAAGTAGAGGCAGAAAACAATACCCTCAAATTGGAACTTATCACTGCTGAGGCAGAGGGTAACAGATTAAAAGAAAAAGTAGATGCCCTCAACAGAGAGGTTGAGCAAGTAAGTTGGAGAAATATGCTTATAATACATCTTACGTCATATGTAAGAGAATTTTGTTTGGCTTTCCGAAAACTAATATACTTTACATAATGTAAATGATATAAACAAATATTTAAATTATTTAAACATGTTCTAAATTATTGTTACCATTTGTTAAAATTAGGAGGTATTTCAAACACAGGAAAAAGATGCCCCGAAAGGTAATCTATCAGAAAAACATATCCCTACCTACTGGATGCTGACATTTTGCCCATTTACTTCAGATATCTCTGTTGAAAGAAACAAAATACTCCTCATACTTTTCCCTCCTCTCTCTAATTGTTGGTGTGTGTAACTTTCATGTCTGTGTGTCTTATTCCTTGGCATGTGTTTATACTTTTTCTAAATATTTATCATCCATAAGTGATGTATAATGCTGTTTGTATGTTTTAAGTATTTATTTATGATAACAAACATACTGAAGATAGCCATTTGCAACTTGCCCAATTTGCTTAATATTATAATTTTCAAATTTATCTACTTTAATATATGTAGTATTCTACTACATTCAAACAATTGCAAGTATTCGTTGTATATTTTCTTTTTAAATTCATTCCCATATTGAATGAAATTTAATTTTTGTCATTTCTTCTTGGCCATGTGTTCTCTAGGTTTATTCCTGCAGGTAAGCAATTAGATCTAAGATGTGTGCAAATTCAACTCTTCTAAGTATTGTCAAATTGCTCTCTAAATACACTCTTATAGCTCCTATAGTTTTATGTTATTGTAATATCTAGGAGGATTAATGTTCCTCAAAGTTATTTTGACTGTACTTGGCCCTATGAACCTCTCTTAAATAAATTTTAGAGTAAATTGATAACATTTCAAGATCTATGTCTGTCTTCTTTTATATACATTTAAGAATGGAATTTTTCTCTGTTTCTTTGGCTGCAGCCCATAGTTCTCAGGTAATATTTTTATTGTCTTTTGCTTTTCATGAGTTATTTTCTCAAATACTAATCAATACTTGATATTATCAGACTTTGAAATTTTTTTCATGCTTTTTGTTTTGTATTTCCTTTTCATAAGTGAAATTGAGATCTTTTCATGTTTCTTAGCCATTCAGAATTCCTCTTCTATGAATTTTTTCTAGAATTTCTCTTGAATTAATTTTTTATAAACTTTGTCCATTTTCTTCTGGATAGTTATCTTTTTCATATTGATTTAAAGTAATTATCTATATATTCTTGATAATTATCCTTTTAAAGAAGTTATAGTTTTCTCACCCTTGTCTGTGGCTTGTCTTTTCACTTTACTTACAATATAACCAGAAATATTAAACGATACACTCAGAATTATTATAAGAATTAGTATAAGCCATTATATGGCTTATACTTTTAAATCTTCTTTAAGAAATCCTTTACTATCCCAAGGCCAGAAAGAGATTTTCCTACATTTTCATTTAAAAGTTATTCTGAAAGTCTGTGAAATTTTGTCCTTTATATTTAGGATTTAATCTATTTGAGATTAATTTTGTTTATAACTTAAAGATACAATTTTTTATTTTTGTAAATAGACATCTATAATCTTTTCTTCATTGAAATATCAGTCTACTTTGTCATAAAAATAAATTCCCATACATTCTGCTCCATTAGTCTCTTTATCTATCCCCTTGCTAATAATACACTCTTAATAGCTACCAATTTTTTATGTTACCTTGATGTCTGGGAGGATTAATGTTCCCCCAAATTATTTTGACTGTGCTTAGATCTAACGAAACTCTGTCAAATAAATTTTAGGATAAATTGATCACATCTCATAATTTTATATATTTCTTGTTTTATATGCGTAATTTTTTTCTCTAAATATTTCTTTGGCTCCAACCCACAAGTTTTGAGGTAATACTTTCATTTCCATTCATTTTTAAATATCTTATTCCATTATGTTTTATTTTTTGTCACTGAAGTTTTAAAAAATTTCCAATGTACAAGAACTTGAGGTTATTCTATTTTTCATTGTATCTAATATTTATTGTGTCCTAATACTTCGATGTCTAATATAGCTGATATTGTGACCAGATAAAATGGCTTATATAATATTCTTTGGTATCTATTAAGAATTGCCTAGTGGCAGGGTACACAATCAATGTTTGATAATATTCTTGAAAATCATCAGTGTTCACTTATTGTTGGGTGCATATATATGTGTTGTATATAAGCCATTTGCAACTTGCCCAGTTTGCTCAATATTGTATCATATGTTGAACATTCTAAACATTTAGTATCAAGTTTAGATTAGGCTTGTTAATAGTGTCAGTCAATTCCTATAAATCCTTACTAAATTTGTATTCTTGATCTTTCAATTACTGAAAGAGATATGTTAAGGTCTTCCTCTATAATTTTATCTATTTTCCTCTGGTTTTCTCAATTTTTATTTTTAGGACTACTGTTAGTTTCATACCAGTTCAGTATTTTTATATATTTCTGATAGGAATATTCCTTTTATCAGTGTCTGATGACTTACTTGAATAACACTTTTGTTTCAAAGTATGCTTTTATATGTTAGCATGGCTGTTTAATTTATTATTTAAAAACTTCTGGTAAATCTAATTTTTAAATAAACTATATTGAATATAATTTACATTAAATAAAAAGCACTTACTGTAAGTATACAGTTCAGTGAGTTTTGACAAACATGTACACTTGTAGAGTCACCACTACATTCAAGATATAGAACATTTCCATCACCTTCCTAACATTCCCTCAAGCCCTTTGGCAGTCATCTATCCAAATATTTTTGTGACCACTGATTTGCTTTTTGTCACTACAGATTAGATCTGCCTTCTCTAGAATTTTATATAAATGGGATCACACAGAATTGTACTTATTGTATCTTGACTTTCATTCAGTATAAGGTTTTGAAGGTATGTTGTTACATGTTTGTTTCTTTTTTTTCATTGACTAGTAGTATAGCTATTTCACAATTTGTTTATTTACCTGTTGTTGCACATTTAGATTATATGTTAATCTTGTAGGGATGCCATAACAAAATACCACAGGCTGAGTAACTTAAACAATAGGAATATTATTTTTACAGTTCTAGATGCACAAAGTGCAAGATCTTAGAGCTGGCAGGTTTGGTTTCTTCTAGGGCTTTTCTCCTTGGTCTGCAAATGGCTGCTTTCTTGCTCACATGGCCTTCCCTCTGTGAAGGTGCATCCTCGATGTCTCTTCCTATTCTTATAAGGACTCGAGTTATACTGGACTAGGGTCCCATCCTTATAACCCCATTTAACTGTAATTATCTCTTTAAAGGTCTTGTCTCTAAATACAGTCACATTGGGGGGTAGGGTTCAGCATATGAATTGAGGGGATGCACTTCATTCCATAATGGTGGTTTCAGTTTGGGGCCATTAGGAATAGAATTCTGTGGACCTTGTGTTCAGGTCTTCATGCACACGTGAGTTTCTATGTTTCTTGATAAATAACTCAGTGGAATTGCTAGATCATATGTGAAGTATGCATAACTTGTTAAAGAAACTGACAAATTGTTTCCCAAAGTGGTTGTCTCATTTTACACTCCTACTTGCATTCCCTGATAGTTCAGTTGCTCTACATCGTCTCCAAACTTGATGCTATTAATAGATGTGTAGGGTTATCCCATTTTTCTTTTACTTTGCCTTTCCTTCATAACTGATGCTGAGTAACTTTTTACATGCTTATTGGTTAATAATCTGTCTTCTTTTGTGAAGTATCTGTTCAAATATCCATTGTCTGTATTTTTATTGGGACATTTATCTTCTTGTCATTAAGTTATAGGAATTTTTTGAACACTAATTTTTAGGTACATGAATTTTGAATGTTTTCTCCCAGTCATTGGCTTGTTTTTTTATTTTCTTAATAGAATCTTTTTAAGAGCAGTTTTACATTTTTCATGAAGTCCAATTTACCATATTTTTTAAAAATTTCAATTAATTTTGAATTAATATTTGTATATGAAAGTCAGGGTTCATTTTTTCCCATATGGATGTGAAGTTGTTCAGCACTATTTATTGAAAGCCTATAATTTCACCAACAAATTATGTAAGAACCTTCAGAAAAAATAGAATAATCATATATGTGGGTCTGTTTCTGCACTCTCTGCTATTCCATGTCTATCCTTAACCAGTATGACAGTGTCTTGATTAATATATTTTTATATTAACTGTTAAAGTGAATTAGTGTGAATCCTCCACATGTGTTCTTTCTCAAAATGTTTGGCTATTATAGATTCTCTGCATTCTTAAAATATTAAATGCAAATGGTTCTGAACACTGGGAAGTTAAGATCCAGTAACCTTGTCTTGTGAGTGCCTTCTTGCAAAAGGTAGAAGGGCAAGAAAGGGAGACTGCACTTCCATATAAATTTAGAATGAACTTACCATTTTCTATAGAAGGAAACCTTCTTGGAGCTTGATTAGTATTGTTTTGAATGTATAGTTCAAGCTAGGGACAATTGGGATTTTAACAATATTGAATCCTCAAATCCAGAAATGTGTGTGTGCATTCGTTTGTTTAGGTTGCTCATGTATTCAACAATGTTTTATACTTTTCAGTATAAAAGTATCATAGATTTTTTTTAAATGTATCACATATTATCTTATAGGTTTTATAGATGCCATTGTAAATTATATTTTATTCTTAAATTTTACATTCCAATTTTTGGTAGCCTATACACAGAATAGAATTATGTGACCTTTTATTTTGAAGTAATTGCTTAAATTGGATTTTTTAGTTCTGGTAGGGTTTTGTTTTTTTTTTTTTTTTTATATTTTAAAAGGATATTCTACATATGCAATCATGTCAGAGTTTTACTTAACATAAGGGCCTTAATTCCATCTATGTTACTGCAAAAAACATAATTTTGTTCCTTTTTTTCTGAGACAGAGTTTCATTTTGTTGCCCTCACTAGAATGCTGTGGCATCATAGCTCACAGCAACCTCAAACTCTTGGGCTCAAGCAATCCTCTTGCCTCAGCCTTAAATAGCTGGGTCTACAGGCACCCAGCTGTTTTTAGAGACAGGGTCTTGCTCTTGCTCAGGTGGGTCTCCAACTCCTGAGCTCAAATGATTTACCTCCTAAGCCTCCCAAAGTGCTAGGATTACAAGTGTGAGCCAGCACGTCCCTGACCTTCATTCCTTTTTTTAAAGCTGAGTAGTATTGCATTGTGTATTAAAGTCTTTCTCATTGTTTTTAGTTTCCCTGTTATGTCTAATTATCAATTTTTTTCTGCCTGTGATTTATTTTCAATCATAGTATTCATGCCTTTTATTAGTTCTGGAAAAGTCTCATGTTATTTTTTTAATATCACGCTTCCAAATTCCAAATGTTCTTTCCTTAACTCTTAGGCTTTTTGGATCTTCTCCTTTTAGTCCCATGTTTATTAATCTTTTTAACATAGTTTCCAAATATTTATCTCTGTTCTGTGACCTGTCTTCTAGTTCATTCTTCTCTCTTTACTTGGACCAGTCTGTTTTTTGATGTTTTCATTAATTTTTTGTTTCAGCCAGTTTTTATTTTTCCTTTCAGATATTTTTATTGAATCTGTTATTTTTTGCATGCATTATTCTTTTTTTCCAAAGTCCTCCTTTAATGTCTTTAATACTTTTAAGCATACTTTCCCATACCTTCTAAAATATTTTGTTTCATAATTTAAAGTGCTAGATGTCTAGCTCTGTATGCTGCTTTGACTCTCAGTTGGGAGGGGATTGTGTCCTTACATGTTTGATTGCAAGCTCAAAACTGTGGTAAATATAGATAGAACTATAGATCAAACATGTATATATCTCAACTAGTTTTGGGGCTGGAGAATTTTAAGTAGGTTAGGTTTTTTCCCCCTAAATACATTAAAAATAATGACCAGTTGACCATGCTGTTCCTGGATTTTATGTAAAAAATTTGAGAACTGAATTTGTCTTTCCTAGGGTATTCTGTACATACTATTACTACCTATATTGTCTAAAACATCTTATAGTCTACCATAGAAGATTTGCTTCACTTTATTTTCCATGTTGTAGTTTAAAAAATATATATACACACACCCATATATACATATCTATAGAAATAATTTTGTCCTTACAGCATTTAAATGCAGAAAGGTCTTATAAGTCCCAGATTTCTACCTTACATAAGTCTGTTGTAAAGATGGAAGAGGAGCTTCAGAAGGTTCAGTTTGAGAAAGTATCTGCCCTTGCAGATTTATCTTCTACAAGGGAACTCTGTATTAAACTTGACTCCAGCAAAGAACTTCTTAATCGACAGCTGGTTGCTAAAGATCAAGAAATAGAAATGGTATGTAATACATTTTTTATTGTTTCTTTAAAAATTGCTGTTATTGTAAAGATAGTACAATTTTAGAAAAGTAAGTTCTTTTTAACATAATATCATATCAAGCCATATCTTTTAACTTTAGATTTTACTTTTATTAATTTATAGCACCTGGGTTCCAGAAAATTCACGAATGTAACAGAAACTCTTCCTTTGACTGTGTAATTTTACATTTAGTTTTGTCCAGAAGAATTTTAAAACACATTGACATAGCAATCAGCAAAGAACGAGGTTGAGATTTGTTCACCTGAATTTTAACCCTAACAATATTCTTTTAAGCTACATTTATCTACTAATGGGCTATGTTCTTTTAGATTGTATCTGATTTTTACAGTCTGATACTGTACTTGCCAGTGAGAATATAATATTCTTGCCCTCAAGAACATTCTCATATTGACATATAAGTAATCTGGGATGAATGTTATGTTAATAGTAATAAGAAATACTACAGGTTTTATAGAGGAAATTCCTATTTGACCAAAAGGTATCTGGGAAAGTTCACAAAGGGGTACTACTAAATTAGGAAGAGATGAGGCATCCCATTCAGAGGGAAAAGCAGCATAGGCAAGGAGGAAGATGCGTCTTCTTAAGTATTTTCTAAAGTAATTTGTAATGGCAAGTATAGCAGGCACAGGAAAAAGTAGCTAGGATAAGTCTGGGGAGAAAGAGGGAGCCCAGATCCTAAAGGAATATGTCTAAAAGTTGCATAGTATAATTGAAATATCAGCAAATATTGGTCATATATGTATCTCAACTAGCTTTGGGGCTGGATTCTTTTAAGTAGGATAGGTTTTTTTCCCTAAGTACATTAAGGGAGGGGGGAATGGGAGGAGGGAGGGTGTTTGGAGGGATCACTTCTGAGGTTTGTCTTATAGGGGTACAGGTGAATCTTTCTAAGAGTAGAATGTGAACGTTTTAAAGCAATAACTGAGAAAATGACATGAAGGCTGTG
>CAUYTI010134258.1:0-22476 GCA_963575145.1 Galago senegalensis | reverse complement strand
TACGTCACTCACATCTCTGAATACATCTTCAGCTTCATCTAGATCAGTGGTTCTCAACCTTCCTAAGGCCACGACCCTTTAGTACAGTTCCTCATGTTGTGGTGACCCCCAACCATAAAATTATTTTCTTTGCTACTTCATAACTGTAATTTTGCTACTGTTATGAATTGTAATGTAAATATCTGATACGCAGGATGTATTTTCATTGTTACAAAGGGTTGAGAACCGCTGATCTAGATAATGTAGGTATTTACAATGCCTGCTTTATAAGGTTGTTGCAAGACTTACATAGGACATTTGGTAAAGAATGAAAACATTGCATACATTCATGGGGTTATCCTCAATGCCAAAGGAATATAGGAAGACAATTCTGCAGCTCGGGGTGGCTAGGAAGTTGTTACCAAAAATTGGGTGTCAGATTTGGTTGTGAAAAGATGAATGCAGATGCAAGAAAAAGGAAGGAGAGAACTAATTTGAGTGAAGACATACAGGTGAGATGGGTAAAGATGTGCCCAGGAAATAATTTTCATGAAGTTCCAAAGCTGCAGCAGAGGGTCCCTGGTGAGTGATGGGAGGTAAAGTTAAGAAGGTGAGTGGTTAGGTCCATGATGTAGAGACATTTCATTGCAGTTTGGAAATTAACTGTATTCATTTGCCATTGAAATTTTGCAAGACAAAAAGAATAACATAATGAAAAGAAATGCCTTGGAGGCAGTTTATAAGCTACTGCTGTGTGCAGAATGGATAGACAAGAATAGGGGTTAGAACAGCGTGTGCCGACTTTTTATCTCCCCAAACACTTGACCTATAGTTAAACTTTGGTGACACACTTAAATTATGTTGATAAAAAAGAGTGAAAAATACTTACTGTGTTTTGAACTTCTTTCAAAAATAATTTAATTAATGATCTTTAAAAGTCTTGGGAGCATGCCTGAGATCCTCTGTCAGCCCACCAGTGTGCCGCAACACACCGGTTGAAAATCACTGGGGTAGAATCGGGATGTTAATTAGCACCTTGTTTTGGCAGAACAAATGTGAGTTAGGAGCCCTTGATTAGGGTGCTAATAAGGAGTTCAATAGGGGTAGTGTGAGTTCAACATATCTGAGCCGTACTTTTTATTATAGGGAAGAGTTATAGGACTTAGTAACCGGAAATGAGGCTGGGTGTGATTCTCATTTCAGAGAGTATATAAAATGTGTGTGTATGTGAGAGAAAGAGGAGAGAGAGGGAGCAGGAAAAAGGGAGGGGGGATAAGAGACAATGGACATGAGGGGCAGGTGATCATTTACGATGTGACTGGGTTCTGAATGTCTCCGTGTCAGTTTTTTGGACTCTAACTAGTTTTTTTTCCCATGGAAGCAATGTTACAAAGGGCAGCTTGACCAGCAGGTCTGTGTAGACCATAATGTAATGTGAGGAGCATATATTTACTTTGAAAATAATACTATTGGAATCTTGTTATAATAAAGGTAAAACTGAGAAAAGAGTGTTACATGGGGAAGGAGGAATGCTTAGGGCGTGTTTTCCTCCCCCAAGACTGGCCGTTTCTTACTCTTACCCAGAAGCAGGTTCGCTCCTGCCCTGCTCAGTCCCACTTTATTCAAGACTCATTTCTGTCTAAAGCCTTTGCACTGGGATCAATTTCCAGTCCAGGAACCACGGCCTTCAAACTGTAACCTGTCCATTCTTTTCTTCCTTCTTCACCAAATTCACTGGGTCAACCCTATAATGTGTGGTTCAGGGGTGAGAGAAACACAGGGACTGCCTCATCTGTGAAGGCCTGTATGCTAGAGGGGGAGATAGATGGTAAATGGGCAGAGAAACAAAAATAAAACTGCAAAGTTCAGATAGATAGGCAAACAAGGAGTTAAGGCAGGGAATAATGGGAACGGGGTGGTGGAGGTTACTGAGATGCAATCTCTCCTCCTAAACCCAGAAGACAGAAAACGGAGAGTTACTGAGTGTGACTCTCCTGCTCTAGCCCAGCAGATTGGGAAAGACAAGAAAACCTCTCTTACCCTTTTTCTCCTCTTCCCTTCTCTTTCCTGATGAATGATGAGGAGGAAGCCAGGCTTCCTATGCCAGGAAATGCACTATGTGAGCAGAGCAATGAACAGGCTGAGCATCTAAAATGCACTGGTGTTGTCTGTATTTAATGCTTCTGGTGCTTGCATTTTCTTCCAAATAAGTAAACATAGCATCAAACACTATTCTCTTATTTTGACAATTAGTGATAAGTTGGTTGTTAGAGATGTTTATGCTATGGAGACCGATCCTTGTTATTCGTGGAAAAGCTTTCAAAACAGAATAAAATCCTTAAACTTTATATATTTTTTGACCTAAGAAGTGAAGCTGGTTCCCTGGTGTGTGACTCCTGGTTTTAGGTGTTTATAATGAATGATTTGGCTTCACTAAAAAGGTCGTGTCCCCTTCATTGCACAGTGTAGACCCCAGAAAATGAAACTTAAGTTGGAAAGACAGAAGCTTTCCGTCTTTCCAAAAGCATTTGGGAATTTTTAAAAAGTTAAAGCATTCCAGAAAAATACTTTAAAATTAATTAAATCCAGATTATGGCAGCCTAATGGTAACTCATCTCTGTAAACAGATTGATACATATGACCACTAACTCCTAGATTTCGAATCGGGGAAAGAGCTGTATTTCATTGAGAAGTGATTATAGTTAAACAAGTGTAAATATATTTACTTGTCAATATTTTGAATTTTAAAGGCTACCATTCATCAAACCTAAATGAAACTCAATCCTAAAAATAATTTACTTTTTGAGAGGAAATTCTACCCAGGTAACTTCAACCCAGGTGACTGCAGACCCATTTCTCACGCTGACTGGCTTTATTATAATTCACTTCAAACTGTGTATCACTGTGTTTAAGGATCATATTGTTTCAGTAATTTCTTCCACCAGCATTTATCATTTACTGAGGGTCCACTTCGGATCAGACATTAAACTAGTTGAGGAGAATGTAAAGATTAATCAGTCATGGCCTAGTCCTCAGGGAGTCAGATAAACTGACAGATGATAACCCAGTGGGAGAGTTATGGGAGTCAGCTGGGGATGGGTGGGGAAGGAGGATGGAAAATTATAGAAGACATGTATAACTCTAGATTATTAGGGGGGTATTGCTAAAAGGGATGTAACGCCTTCTTTATAAGAGACAACGCTTAGCATCCCTGAGATATAAGTCAAATCCTATCCAATGCTCCTGTTTAAAGTGTATAGATGGGGATGCATCATTCAACAAAGCACTCTCTTGGTCAAATTCTAGAAGATGAACATGAGTTGCCTAGTTGCATGGACTGGTAAGGCAGGAGCATGTAGCCAAAACAGAGAAGAAAGCATGATTCTCTGGGAAGAGCAGCTACCAGCTTAGGCTGCCTGGGGTGCATGGTGGTGAAGGGACAGACACAGTAGATGAGGTCGTGGGGGCAGGTAGAGGACAGATAAAGAAGGGCCTGTTTGGACTTAAATCTGAGAGTAATGGGAACTTTTCAAAGGTTTTCTGGAAGCAAGTTGATCAGATTTAGGAAGTTTTAGGAAGGGCACTCTGACAGTGGAGTAGAGAATGGGTAAGAGATGGATACGGTGGACAGAGCCTTCTCTGTCCCCTCTAGTGCCAACTAATATGAGAACTTTCAGACTTGGAGGGGGGAGTGGAACTGATGTGAAATGGACTAATGAGACCATAAGAGGACTTGAGGATCAACTAGTTGCATGTAAAATGAGAAGAGATGACTCTCGAAGTCTTGCTGTGTGGATGGAAGCAGCGGAACCCCAACCAATAAGCAGGGAATAAAATGAGAAGCATTGGTTCTGGCTAGGGGAGGCAATCCTAAAATATGTTCAGATGGAGCATAACTAAGTAGTAACTAAGGCATTTAAAGAGGAGGCCTGTATTCTTGAATAATTAAAGAATAGACTGGTAAAAAATTGGATTAATAAAATTTCAATAAGAGATGGTGGGTCACATTTAAGGAAATTTTAGATGAATTTCCATGAATACTACTTGTAGTAAGTTAATGTCTCCTCCTCAAAAATATCAAACCCAGCTTCTGAAACCTCTAAATGTTATTTCATTTGGATAATAGGTCTTTGTAGATGTAATTAAGAGTCTTGTAAAGAGGAGGTTACCCTGGATTATCTAGTGGGCCTGATTCAATCAGTTCAGTTGCAAGTTCAAAGAACAACTGAAGTCTTCTAGAGAAAGAAGAAATTTGTAGGCTCGGCGCCTGTGGCTCAAGCGGCTAAGGCACCAGCCACATACACCAGAGTTGGCGGCTTTGAATCCAGCCCAGCCCCACCAAACGACAATGATGGCTGCAACTAAAAAACCAGCTGGGCCTTGTGGCAGGTGCCTGTAGTCCCAACTACTTGGGAGGTGGAGGCAGGAGAATCATGTGAGCTCAGGAGTTGGAGGTTGCTGTGAGCTGTGATGCCACAGCACTCTACCCAGGGAGACAGCTTGAGGGTCCTGTCTCAAAAAAAAAAAAAAAAAGAAGAAATTTGTCCACGGACCGCAGTATCAGCTCCTGCCTGAGAGTTTCCAGCTCGTCATTCCTAATGGCTACCCTATGGATTTGGCACTTGCCTAGCCACGCTCTGCACTTGCATGAGCCAATTTCTTGCAGTAAACCTCTGTGGGGTGTGTGTGTGTGTGTGTGTACACATTCAGACATATGAACTGGCTTTGTTTTTCTGCTGGGGCATTAACTGATACAGGTTTTGGTTCCAGGAAGTAAATACCTAAATACCTGAAAGTGTGGAAGTGGCCTGGGAATTGGGTAATGTGTAGAGACTAAGAATTTTGAGCCACATGGTAGAAATTGTCTATATTGCCTTGAATAGACTATTGGGAGAAATACTGGTAGTGATGATAGAGAATGTCCTTTTCGTCTTAGAAAATATGTAAATCATTATAAATAAACTATTGGTAGGTAAATGAACCTTAAAGTCACTGCTGCTAAGACTCAGGAAGAAATAAGGAATATGTTATAGGAAACTGGAAGAATGCTGATTGTCATACAGTGGCAGAAAATTTAGCTAAATTGTGTCCAGCAACTGTGTGCAAAGCAGAAGTTTTCAGAGAGGAGCTTGAATGTTAAGCTGAAGATATTTCCAAGCAAAGTGCTGAAAATATGACATGATTTATTCTTGCTGATCATAATAAAGTGTGAGGAGAAAAAATAAGATGAGGAAAGAACTGTTAAACAAACAGGAGCCAGAACTTCATGATATGGGAAATATTCAGCTTCTCCAGATTGCAGAAGATGTAAAAATTAGCAGATTCACGGTTCAAAAAAGCATTCTGGGAATAGGGCTGAACAAACTTTTGTTAGTGCTAAAGAGATTAGGTGGCTGACTTACGAATCCATTCAGCCATCCCGGTGGAAGCTATAAATAAAGATTAGATTGTACAGAAAAAAATTGTGGAGGAGCCTATTGTCTGTTGGTATAAATGCTTGTGATACACACAGAAGACCTACATGATTTTTGAGAATATTTTATCAGCAGAAACACTACCAGTTTGGACTGAAAGGCTTGCAAACAGGATGAAATGAAGGAAGGCTGTTAGACTCCCCAGATTCTATAGGGAGGGATCAAGCCAGTGGAATTGCTTGGCTGAAAATATGTACTATCTTTTAAGTAAAAAGAATAATGATTCCAAGGCTGAAGTCATGGGCACAGAGGCCAGAGCCTGTGGATCAGAAGACAGCTTCAATCCCAGAGGACTATTCCCAGAGCTTGAAACCTGCTGGATTTTGTCCTGTTGGATTTCAACATTGCTTGAGACCAGTGATTTTTTTTTCCTTTCAAATAGGGGTATTTATAACTGCTATGCTCTGCCTGCATCAACATTGTATTTTGGAAGTAGGGAACTTAGACAACCTCTAGTTTAGAGGTTCATAGGTGGAAGGGGATTTTGCCCAAAATGGATAATACTCATACCCGACTTAGGACATGAAATTTGGGATTCGTGTAGGATGAATATGAATCTTTGGGGGCCAGAGGGTGGACTGTTGGGTTGAAAATTGTCCCCCACAAAGATATTCGCTTCCAATTCTTGATATCTGTAAATGTTACCTTACTTGGGGGGAAAAGGGGTCTTTGAAGTTGTGATTATCTCATAAAGGGGAGATTATCCTGGATTATCCCAGTGGATCCTAAATGTCATCACTAGTGTCCTTAGAGAGACAAAGAGATGTTCACACAAAGAGGAGGCAGTGAGACCACGGTGGCTGAGATTGGAGAGATGCAGCCGTAAGTCTAGGAATGTTGGCAGTGAGCAGAAAAAGCCAAGCAGTGGGGTTTTCTGTAGACCCTCTGGGGAAATTATGACCTGAGCAAGACTTTGACTTCAGACTTCTGGCCTCCTGAACAGTGAGAGAACACAATTCTGTTATTTTAAGCAACCACGTTTATGGTAATTTGTTACAGCAGCCACTGGAAACTAGTACGCTAGGTTTTTCATTTAACAATTATTTTGTGTAATGATCCTGTGTAAAAACGCATGTGGAAACATATCAATATCTGTCACAAACTATTGGTGGCACATGTATTGTCAAAACCATCTGGACTTGGGGCAAGTTGATGCAGAGCTTGTTTTCAATGGCAATTTGGTTAAAAGCAAGGCTCTCAATAAAGAGTCTCCATACTATCAATTTTGTTAAGTTGTACTTTTTAAAACTTTAAAAAAATTGGCCTTTAAACTTTTAACATTTAACTCCAATTTTTTTGTACTTTTACAAACTTAACGCACATCCATTTCTCACTTTTCTACATGTTTTTCACTCTTGTTTTAGTAACTTTTAGCCCTTATTTCTTCTGTTTATCATATTGTAAAGTTGAAACATTTTAAATGTAGGATACTTCCTGTACTATGTATATAAACCATAGCTAAGAAATACATGAATATGTATAAATAAATCAGGACCTGCACGGATAAACATCATATGGTTTCATCATGTTTCAGTTACTTTGCTTATTTTTTCCCGCAGGTGGGTTTTTACGTCTGTTATGTTCCATTTTTGCTTGCCTGTATTTTATTTCCTCCCACGAATACGTTATTGTTTTTGAAATACATTATAACAAAATTAAGGCCTGGATTGTGAGCGCTTTTTGGTGTTTTTAAAAAGATGTCAAGCTTGCCAGACTGCATTTTAATGTTTATGCCAAGACATGAAGGATCATCAGGTTGTTTCAAAGAATCTTCAATTGTTGTAAATGTTTTTTTCCCTATTGTCTCACGAAATCAGTGTGATTTTATTTGGGGCAGCTAGGTGGATGGTGGGAGCAGAGAGCTATGAAGGCAGCAGTACATTGAATTTACCAGTAAAACAATAACAAAGGAATATTCATTTTCAACTAAGTCAGCTTTTAGAACAAAGTATCATTTTAGATCAACGAATTTGCTTTGGCCAATTCTGGCCAACCAAATTTCCCGCAGCCTCAAGGTGTTTCCTGCAGCTTAGTCTAGTTACTCAGGTCCTGATGATGTGGGTTGAGTGTAACATTTTTCATCAGGCAGTTCAGACCCTTTGCTTGCTAGTCCAGTACTCACTAGCCAGCCCCACCACACGTGTACTCAGGGGGCTGGATGGCTCCTGGTGAAGATTTATAGAAAGGGCCTGGGTTCCACTTTGAGCTGAGATCTCCAGAGCTCCATGAGGAAGAACCATGTTTTCTGGATTTACGGAGGTGAGCACATATTTCTTAATCAAGGATGTCTAGCTTTTTTATTCTGGAAGTGTTTGTTGTCTCATTTTTCCAGGAATAAAGACTTGGGGATCCCTGTAGTATGTCTGAAGACACTGGCTTATAGAAGCTTTTCTTGTTTCCTTACTTCTTTTGCTCATGTCTTTGGAATTCTAAAATAATCTAAATCATACATTATGCTTGTTTTTACAGTCTAATGTTAACTGCTGAGCTGGTTCAAATCACCGTTTACTTAAGAGACAAGTAGATCCTTTGTTTAATCATCTTTCCTATGGCGTGATTATTTGACATATCGTTTTTATGCGTTTGGCTTTTCATTTTAGGCTGAAGACCTGCATAAAATTCCTAGGGAAAGTTACTGTTGCATTGCTATGATGATTTCCACGTGGAGTAATCCACTTGTTTATGCGGTAATGAGGAGGAGTCTTTATTTGCTCACTTGACCATATTTTTTTATTTAGATTGAGAAGAAAGGTAAGAGGACAACCTCCCACTAGTTCTATTGTTGTTCTTATTGATTTGCAATTGTCTGATAAGGTCTTTAAGTCTCCTGTACAGATTTGTAATACTTTTTCTTACCCCTCTTTCAGGCTGCAGAAGTGGCACATCCTTGGTATGTGTTGTAAAGCGACTTTAATGTGAAACTCCTGTCTACTGTTAAGAATTTCACACAGCACTAAATGCAAAGCTAACCCACATATAACAATGTAGCTAATAGGATTTGAAAGTACAAACGTATTTTATAATTGTAATAATCTCTTTCTAATTCTAGTGAGTATGGTTTAAATATGATTGAAAATAACTCTTACAATGCATTTGTAATAGGCTTTATTTAAATAGTATAAATGTCCAATTTATCTACAGAAGTGATTACATTTGTAAGCAGTATCTATGCTTTTTTGGCATCCTTAAATATGACATTTGGCATAGTAATGACTGTGAAAATACTATGTCTTAAAAAAAAAACTTACAAAGCAAATGTTGGCCCATTATCTATAAAACTTAGTTAATAAAGTCCCCACAGGTTTAATCGTGGATCTGTTTGATTCTTTCGTATCATAAATGACATAAATATCATTGGCACAGTGAAACTGGACCACCCTCAAACAACGTTATAAAGCCACATTCTGGATTTAAAATTTGGAAGCTTTGTGTTTTTGGCACTAATCATTTTTTGTGGTGATGTTCTGAAAACCATCTTTTAAAATTAAAATATCATAAGAACTATTGTTGATCATTCAACTATTTTATTTGAATTTTCCTCTTCTCTATTCATCATGTATAATTTGAAAGCAGCCCTATTGAACCCTGAAATTACCAGGCTAATAAAAGCAATTTAAAGTATGAAGTGATGCATGATTAATTCTCAAAATCAAATGATGTGTGGTTGGTGCTCAAAATGGATAATGGCTAATGAGTAAATAGACTCTCATTGTTCCTTAGGTAGGCCCAGTAGTCTCACTGACATGGAAATTGATCACATTCTCTGTTTTAAAGAGAATAGATAAGAAGAAACTTTTATACAGAATATCAAGACTTCAAGCCTTGGTATCGTGTAGGCAGCCTGTGACTTTAATCTCATAAATTATGTTCTTTAGTCATACGGGAACCAGGGGGCAATTATGCATAATTTTCATTAAAAACCTTTAATAGCTAAGAGATACTCATATGAAATTCTTAAATGAGTTCAAATTTAGTCATCATTTTCAAAGCATGAAAAATACATTATTAACAAGACAATGTTGTTCAAGACAAGGCATATGTATTTTAATGCAGGATTTATGATCCATTCAGATGACTATCTTAGATGAAATTAGAATATTTTACATTCATTCTATATTCAAGGAGTCTAGAAACAACTGTGTTTTTATATAAGCTAGAGTGCATATTTTTGTAATTACGTCATTTTCTTATAAATATCCTGTTCCTTTGTTTTAAGAAGTATTTCCAAAAGGATTGAATGTGTTTATCACAAGGAACACTAGATGCGTTTGATGATATCTCTGAGAGTTAGTACCAGAAAATCATTCATGGCCTGGGTGTGTTTAAAGGCTGTTAAACACAGATGGAAAATAACAAGGAGAGCATTTAAAAATATTGTGGTTGTGGCTCTGTGTCTGTAGCTCAATGAGTAGGGCGCCGGCTATATACCCCAAAGCTGGCAGGTTCGAGCCAAGCCCGGGCCTATTAAACAGCAATGACAATTGCAAACAAAAAATAGCCAGGCATTGTGGCAGGTGCCTGTCATCCCAGCTGCTCAGAAGACTGAGGCAAGAGAATTGCTTGGGCTCAAAAGTTTGAGGTTGCTGTGAGCTGTGACTCCATGGCACTCTACCGAGGGTGACACAGTGAGACTCTGTCTCAAAAAAAAAAAAAATTGTTTGTTTGTGTCAATATGCGTTTTTAGTTTTGATAATCTGGTAAGCACGTAATAATTAGGTAATCAATTGTGAACAGTTCTAGGTACTTAAATGGCTTACAGGATTTTTATATTTTTTGAACATTGAGCTAATTGAAGTGTTCTATTGCTTGAAATAAAGATGCCTAGTTAAATCATAGTTAACTGTTCATGCTCTGTTTTAATTTTGGTTCTTTAACATATTGTGGCTTTGAAACGCTTTTGATATAGGTATCTTTTTCAGGGGTTGTAGGAATATAAGACCCAAGGTATATTTTAACAAAAGATTAGATTAGTCACTATTAGAATAGTATTTATTAGTACCTCCCAGAAGTTGGAGGTGCACAATGAATTTCATGCAATGGCAACAGAGGATGTCAGGATATAGAATTAATTTTAATAATTTTATTAGTACAGGGACTGGGCATTTACATTGAAAAATGTTTCTTGCTAATGAAGTATAAAAAGCAATTTAATAAACCAACATCAAGATGATTATTGATCCTAAAGACCAGGAATCATTCCTTTATCATGAAAGAATTTTCTTCCTGTGTGCTGTTTACATAAAAAGGCACTTAATTGATAAATTTAGGTGAAGCATGAAGAACTTCTGAACAATATATTTTAAAACTGGAACGACTGACCACACAAAAAAGAACCGCACACTAGAACTTTAGAATTGTTGTAGACTTTTAGGTGTATAATCAGGTCCTAATTTTGCTGTGCAATTACAGAATGTACGACATTGTACCAGGTGATTTGAGATGGAACATTTTTTTCCTCTGGTTAAGAAAAAGAAAATTCACTCAAGAAACATACTTTGGAAAGGCATACAGTTAACCCTTGAACAACATGTATTTGAACTGCTTGGATCCACTTACATAGAGATATTTTTCCCATTTATTGGAATTTTTTTTGAGATTTGCAGCCATTTAAAACACTTGCAGAAGAACCATGTAGCCTAGAAAAAATATTGAAAAGTTTAAGGTAGATATGTTATAAATGCATAAAATGGATGTAGTTACTAGTTTATTTTATCGTTTACTACCATAAAATATACAGAAATTTATTACAAAAAAGTTAAAACTCATCAAATGTATATGTACACAGAAATTTATAGATCATACATAGCACCATTCCCAGTTGAGATAAATAGAATCAAGTATAAAGCTGCAGTATAAAATCACTTGCATAAAATTACCTATATAAGTATTGTAACAATTTCATCCTCACTTCCCCTTGCTATTGCAGTGAGCTCAAGTGTTGCTAAAACACATTGCCTTGTCCATCATCGCCATGTGAGCGGTTTGTTTCTCTAGTAAATTGCTTATCACAGTAAAGTGATCTCTCAAAATTCTTTGTATACTTTATCACATTTAGTGCACTTCTGTAATCCTGGAATAATACCAAAAGGCTCATATGAAATGCCATTGAGGATTCTGGAAGAGCTCCCAGGATGCAATTCATGACATTGTAAGAAAAAGGTGAATTGCTTGACGTATACTGTAGATTGAGGTCTAGAGCTATAATTGCTGAAAAGAAAGAAATAGAGAACAAAAGAAAAGAGAACTTGTGAAGCTGTTATTGCATCTATACCAGCAGGTGTGAAAACCTTGAACTTTCTGTAAAGTTATCTTCTTATCTCATATTGAAAATGGAGCTTTCATGTGGGTACAAGAGCACTATAAGAAAGACATAACTGTAGACTCTAATATGATTTGAGAAAAAGTGAAGTCATTTTATGATAACTTAAAGCAAAAGGGAGGTGAAGGATCTAAAGCTGGAAAATCTAATGTCAGCAAAGGATGGTTCCAGAATTTTAGAAAAGAGTTGGCTTAAAAAATGTCAAGGTAACAGGTGAAGGAACTTACTGACTAAGAGGCAGCAGATGAATTCCCAGATGCCATTAAGAAAATCACGAAGGAGAAAGACTATCTAACTGAACAGGTTTTTAGTATGGATAAAAGTGCCCTATTCCAGGGATGGGGGAAAGGCCCCCAAACACCTATATTAGGAATGGAAGCAAGCACCAGGATTTAAGGGGAAAAAAAGATAGGCTAACTTGGTTGGTTTGTGCAAATGTGGTCAGGTTTGTGATCAAAACTGCCCTTATCTCTAAAGCTCCTAAGGCTTGAATCTCAAAGGGAAGTGATGAACATGAGTGGACACTCTGTTGTTATACTGTAAGAAGGTCTGGACAACAGAGCTCCTTTTCTGGATTAATTCCATTGATACTTTGTCTCTAAAGTCAGGAAGTACCTTGCCAATAAGGGACTATCTTTTAAAATAATGGTCTTTATTTTACAATAAAGTGTATTATAATCCTAGCACTCTGGGAGGCTGAGGTGGGTGGACTGCCTGATCTAGAGTGAAACCCCATGTCTAAAAATAGTGAGGTGTTGTGGTGAGTGCCTGTAGTCCCAGCTGCTTGAGAGGCTGAGACAAGAGTATCACATGAGCCCAAGAGTTTGAGGTTGCTGTGAGCTGTGATGCCATGGCACTCTACCAAGGGCAACAAAGTGAGACTCTGTCTCAAAAAAAAAAAAAAAAGACAAATCTCTAATTCAGCCTCTAAATCAGGGAGTCACTTCCACACACAGTTCTCTATGGGGAGGATTATCAATGCTATGGAATAGAACCCTAGCAGAGAGAACATCGTGACAGTCTGGAAGGATTATACCATTGAAGATGCCATCGCTGTTATAGAAAAAGCCATGAAAGCCATCAACCTCAAAACAACATTCTTGTGGGGGAAAATTTTGCCCAGATGTTGTGCATGACTTTATGAAGGAACCCATGAAGGAAATCATGAAAAAGAGTGTGAATTTGGCAAAAAAAAGTGGGGTGGGTGAGTGACAAAAGTTTAAGATATAGATTTGGGAGAAATTAAAAAGTTTACAGACACCACACCAGAGGAATTAACAGAAGACAGCTTGATGGAGATAAATGTTTCCAAACACTACCAGAGAAAGAAGAAGCAGAAGAAGCAGTGACTGAAAGTAAATTGACAGACAATCTGGTAGAAGCTTCTGGTTAGTCAAGACTGCTTTGCACTTTAAGATTTGGACCTTTCTATGAGACAGACACTGAAACCAAAGCATATAATGGAAGCAGGATTGGTGCCATCTAGAAACATTATTTGCAAAATGAACAAGCAAAAAAGACAAACTTGTGGTGTATTCCATGAAGTTTCACTGAGCCTGCCTGCACCGCCTGCCTCCCCTTCCACCTCCACCACTTCTGCCTTTGCCACCCAAGCTACAGCAAGACCAACAACTTCTCCTCTTCCTCCTCCTCCTCAGCCTACTGCAGAGAACACAGATTAAGACCTTTATGATGAGGCTTCGCACTGCAGACATTGTCCACTGGTCTCTTTATTCCATCTTTTCTTCTCCCAGATAGCAGATGGTCTTCCTCTTTCTCTGGGGTTTCAGGTATGATATTTTAATTGGTTTACAAATGGCTTTTCCTCCTTGTAACATCCTCACTTCCTTCTATAACTTAGTCTCAAACTGGTAATACTTTTTGTTATATAAAATGTGAGTAGCCTAAAATATTGACTAGAGCATTTCTATTTAAATCACTTATCTTTGGATAATTTGAGTCCAGGTCTATGTGGGTCTTGGTCTGTAGGCCAGGGTAAATCAGTTAGTTCATCTAAGATTTTTAGATAATTTTTTAAAGATTAATTAAGAGTATGATTTGGAGGTAGTAAAACTAATAATTTCGTTATTAAAGGTTTATTGCAAGTACTTATATAGTGGTTTCTTTTACAGCTGTGATTATGAGCCACTTGTCTTTATAATTCTTTTACCTCAGATTAATAGGTTATAAGTCATTCACAATAATCTGTCAGTATAGAAATTTGAAAAAGGAATTGAAAAACATTGTGGAGTTCAACTACAAATATACTTGAAGTTCACAGTCATATTTTTTGAACAGTGATGAAATATATTTAAAATATTTGCAAAAATATTATTCCATAATCAAAGCCAAACATGAAAAGACAAGAGGTACTGAATGAGGGGCAATGCTAGGCTAACTTTTGGTGCCCTCAGTGGGAAATTTCAGATTGCTAGAGTCATTTTGACAATGGAGGCCTTGGTTGGGGGAGGGGGGAGAAATCTACAAAACAAAGAAAGATAAAATTTTGAGACACTGGATTGGAAAAGAACTGATTTCATCTATTTCACAACTTTCAAATGTCATTGAGGAGCTGTGGAAAGACAGTGATAAAAATGTATCCATTATAGTACCAGGACTGAGCTAAGTACTTGTGAAAGTTAATCAATAGAATGTACCAACTCTATAAGATATGTTCTACTACTTTCCATGGGTGCAGAGATTTTATAGTTTGAATAACTGGCTTGGAGTGGATCAGCCAATAGGAAATGGGTTGGTGCAGATATTTTATAGTTGAATAACTGGCCTGGAGTGGATCAGCCAATAGGAAATGGGTTGGTTGAATTATTACCTTTTTAGCCAATATGAATGATGTTTTAAACATATGGGTTTTTCCTTTACTATTTAAAAATGAACATACCACTTCTTGATATGATAGAAGAAAACATGTCATATGCTTCTAATATTATAATAACTGTGTGATATTAAACATCTCTACTATTCTGTGGAAAGGTTGACCACTTCAATATAAAAAATTAATGGGTTAGATCTGCTTTCAGTGCATTATGAATTTTGTAGTACTTAAAAGCAGACTTATCCAAGATGACCCAATTTCAGGAATAAAGTAAATACATTCAGTGTGTATGTGGGAAAGTATAATATGATATTTTTCTTTTCTTTTTTTAATTTAATTTTTATTAAATCATAACTGTGTACATTTAGGGGTATAATGTAATGATTTGATATACAATGTGGAATGCTTAAATCAAACTGATTAACATAACTATCACCTCATTTACTTGTTTTTGTGGTAAGACATTTATAAAATACTCTTAGTTGTTTTGAAATGTACCCTTGCATTGGGCACATTAGGTGAGAGCCCACTAAATGGCCTCCTCCACTCATCCTCCCCCCTACCCTCCTTCTTTCTGGACTATATTTGTGTTTTATCATTCATATGAATGTGTAAGTGATTATATATTGGTTTTATAGTAGTATTGAGTATATTAGATACTTCCCCCCCATTCTTGAGATACTTTACTAAGAAGACTATGTTCCAGCTCCATTCAGGTAAACATAAAAGATGTAAAGGCTCAATCTTTTTATGGCTGCATAGTATTCCATGGTATACACATACTGCAATTTGTTAACCCACTAGCAATCTGTACAAGACTAAAACTGGACACTCACCTTTCACCACTAACAAAAATTGATTTTCACTGGACAAAAGTTTTAAATTTAAGACATGAAATCATAAAAATACTAGAAGAGAGTATAGGAAAAATGCTTGAAATTATTGGCCTGGGAAAATATTTTATGAGGAGAAACCCCCTTGACAATTGAAGTAACCCCCAAAATATATTACTGGGATCTGATCAAGCTAAAAAGCTTCTACATAGCTAAGTCCACTGCTAGTAAAGCAAACAGACAGGCTTCCAAATGCGAGAAGATTTTTGCAGGTATGATTCTGAGAGGTCTGATAACTATAATCTACAGAGAACTCAAATTAATAAGAAAACAACAAACAACCCCATTTCTTTGTGGGCAAGAGACTTGAATGGAAACTTCTCTGAAGATGACAGGAGAACAGCTAATAAACACATGAAAAAACACTCATCTTTAATCATCAGAGAAATGCAAATCAAAACCACTTTATCACCTAACTCAGTAAGATAAGCCCACATCACAAAATCCCAAAACTACAGATGGCATGGATGTGGAGAGAAGGGAACACTTCTACACTGCTGATGGGATTGCAAACTAACACATCCTTCTTGGAAAGAAGTATGGAGAATTCTCAGGGAACTAAAAGTTGACCTATTGTTTGATCCTCAATTCCATTACTAGGGATCTACCCAGATGAACAAAAATAATTTTATGAAAAAAAAAATTGCAACAGAGTGTTTACTGCAGCCCAGTTCATAGTTGCCAAGTCATGGAAGCAGCCCAAATGCCTGACGTTTTTATTTTCTAAGTAATGTATTATGGGCACGTTCCTTCATTGTAAAGTAGTTTCTAGGAAATAAAAACTAAACCCTTTATTATAAAGTAGGCACTTCTATTCTTATAACATTGTTATACAGAAATGGTTAAAACGGTTACAGAGAAGCTTCTAGAACATTTTTTCATGTCAATATTCTTTCACCACAGCATTATGCAGGATTTTCCAGTTGACTTTCTGCTCTTCCTCAAACCCAAATTGAAATCACTTAAATGAAGAAAATATGTCCCTTTCCTCTGACCAAATAAAATCCTTGTTTCTGCCTTTCCTTATGCATTGTCACAGTTGCCTGAACCCCAAACCACACTGGCTGAATTGAAATACAAAATAGTTTGCTTGGAAAAACATTTCTGTATGAAATAATTGTCACTAAATACTTTTGGACAAAAAAAACTTGTAACTTTCAAATCATTTCAAATGATAATGCTGCTAACATAAAATTGGCAAAGTTTAGTCAATTTCAGTACCTTTACTGGGAGTACCTAATTGGGAGCCTAGAGAAAGACTATCTAGGAGAATCTAGTAACAAATATATCTGAATGATTTCAGTTCTTCTGGTTAACCTCTCAATAGTTTTTTATAACATGCATGCTTGTGGTGTGATGTTAGTTTTGCCAAGAATTGCTTATATAAATCAGTTTTATGTTTTTTAATATTATATGGCATTTATATATTTTTACTTGGTATTTGTAAAATAAGTAATAATTGGTGTAATTGGGCATGGAAGATATTATGACTTTCAAGTATATGAAATATGTATTGGTTTTTGACTAGTGTGAAACAACAGTAAGAAAAGGAATAATTTTTCCTAATCTGAAATATTCCCCCAAATATCTCAATATCTGATTTACTGAAATAATGTAATATTTTTGGCTCTATCTTAGCATAAAGCAAGCTCAGTATTAGAATGACTCAGAAAAAAGGGTGTCAAATGAAACCCAAGGAATGAATTGTGGGGAAATAGGCTCTTAAGGTGGAAGCCAGGGGGGTGTTTATGGAAACCTGATCTTAACTCTATTTGTCCCCAGGACTTGGTGACGCTAGGACCCACTGTATAAACTGGAGTAGAGTCAGGATGTCTATAACTATTTCCCACTAACATCATACATTGTGTAAAGGCATAGAGAGTCTTGAACAGTGATGAGAAGACTTCATTCAGTAAGAAACACAGCTTATCAGGTCTGACAGAATCACGGGCAATTGCATTTCTCCTTTATGGATTCTAAAGGCCAAAGTCTTTATATTGAAAAAACTCTACCAGTTTTCTAGCATAGAAAATTATATAGCTGCCTTGCTCTGATAAGATTTTATAGACACATATTTAGTTAAATTCAGAACTTAATGTAAACTTATAGTGAATTTGTGTGTGTGTGTCTGTATTTGAATGAGAGGAAGTTGCAGAGTGGTTTCACACCAAATCATGGCCTGTTGAAACAATTTTGAACAATATTTATCTTCATTGATTGTATTGGGAATGTGCATTTGATGCCTTAGAAGGATATAATTCACTTTAATTTATTTTCTTTATTTCATAACTCACTATTTTTAATTTTGCTTTGTGTTTTAGCATGCTTATTTGGTCTACTGTGCTCATGTTACTGTAAAGCATAATATTGCTTTTCTGTTTTCCTTTAGGTAGTATGTTTGCGAAAGCTGATGTTTTCAGCTAAATTATTGAAAAGCCCCTTGTTGATGATTATTGCTCATGTACAACATTTGCTCTCTTCAAAGAGTGAAGTGACAAAGTGAACTGAGCTGAATAGAGTCAAACTGAATTCCAGTGTCTGATTTAACTGCAGATTTTAAAAATAAAACAATTACCTTGCCTTGCACTGTATTGTGATCAGCACGTGGAACTGTGAGGGTTGTAGTAATAAGCTCAAGATTTGAAAATAAAAATAATGGCAGACTATTCCTATAAAAGAATGTACTTTCTCATTGATAATGGCAGCTCTACCACCTGTCCTGATTTACTGACCAGCACTACTATTTTTTTTTTTTGTTGTTGTTGTTGTTGCAGTTTTTAGCCAGGGCTGGGTTTGAACCTACCACCTCCAGTAAATAAGGCCGGCACCCTACTCCTTTGAGCCACAGGTGCTGTCCAGCTGTACTATTCTTTGAAAACCCTGATAATGTAGAGGATTTTTAAAAGCATAGGGAAGAGCCTGATGTCCTTGTCTTCCAAATTTCCTTTTCTGCCAGAGAGTCAATATACATGTATATAAACAAATGTTAATTATTTTGTCTTAAGTGTCACCAAGAAAGGACCTAATAAAATTGAATGAGAAATGAAAAATAATCAGTGCAATCATTGTTTTGGGTGACCAGTTATCTTACCATTTTGGGTAAATACATTGAAAAGCTGATAGTAGAAATGGTTATGCACTAATAAGTGTGCTAAATTTATTCTTGGTAGAATTAACATTAACTTTTTCTGAATCTAGCTGAAGACTTGTACATTTGGGTTGAGCCATGTGAAAGACTTCTGTCTCTCTTCTTTTTTCTTTCCTTCTTTCTCTTCAAAATTTGGTCTACCTATTCTTCATGATTGCATCAGCAAGGGAATTATTAGTAGAAAAGATTTGCCTAATAAATAGGTTTATGGCTGTTTCCAAGCTCAGTTATGAGGAAATAATTACATTTCATTAACTTTTAACTAAGAGTCTGAGGGGCTTTGGAACTGGTTTACTAAATCGGAACTAGTATCATTTGACAGTTTTTCCTGTATGAGCAATACTGGTATCAAACTAGTATCATTTGACAGTTTTCCCTGTATGCTTCAAGATGAGCAATACTTAGTACAAGAATGTGTTCAAACGAAATAGCCTTCTTATTTTATTGCTCATCTTGAGCTGAAAGAAGAACCAAGATTAAGTTCCTTATAGTTTTTTTTTTTAAAAAAGTCTTTATTTAAAACTTTAAATCTCAGTAGATGTTTATGTAATGCTATAGCTCATACATTTTCTTTTTTCAAAAATTGATTATAAGTAACCATGTCGTAATAAGCATAAGTTTGGAAAATATACATTATTTACAATTAAAATTCCAGTTGTGACTGATTCTTCTTTAATGACAAACTCCATAATTTTTTAAAATTCAAATTCGATTTTATTTTTTTTTAGGGAATCCCAGGATTTCCTGGAGACCGAGGATTAATGGGACAAAAGGTGAATATTAGCAAACATTAGAAAACTTGGGTCTGAATCTGCTTCTTAAAAGTGTAAAATAGTGGTGCGTTATTGGCTTCCACAGAATATATTTTCACAATATTTATGGTCATAGTTAATTGTTCAAATATGATATAATTTTAGAAACTGTTATTTTAATCTTATAAATTAGTTTTATTGTTTTTGTTTTATATAGATAATATTAATTAGGATTCATGCATCTTATTTTACTTGATTACCTTTCTATTTTGTCCCGTAAGACAGTCTTTTGGGGATAATTTGTTTCTTTATGAATAGTATCTTTGAATGTTCTTTTAGCACAAATATCTTGATAATAAACTTTCAGTTTCTATTTAATTACAATTTAAAAAATTTACTCATGTTTTAAGAGATAATTTTGTAGAGCATACAACTCAAGATTGATAGTTATTTTCTCTGAGTAAATTGAAGATTTTCTTCCCTGATGTCCTAGCTTTCATTGTTAACCAAAACCAGAATATGCTGTCATTCTAATTATCATTCTTTTGTAAGTTGATCTGGCCTTTTCTCATAAATTTTCTGTTTTCCAGAATTGATTGTAAGTAGCAATGTTATAATAAGCAAAAGTTGGAACATTTGCATTATTTACCAGTTAAAATTAATATGCATTAATTAATTTCAGTTAATCTTTGAAGGCATTTTATTTGTTTTTAGTGTACTTAAAATTTCACAATGATGTGTTTAGATGTGGACATCTTTATTCATCACAGAGGGTATTCAGTTTGCTTCTTGGCTCTCTGGGATAATTTCTATTAGCTCTGTTTAGAAATATTTCATTTCTTCTGTTTTTATGTTCTACATATCTCATTAGCATCACCATATTTTCTTATTTTTGATTACCTTATATTCTGGTTAAATTCCTTCAGTTATGTCTTCTAGTTTACTTATTTTTCCTCTATGATGTGTACTGTTGTATTTAAACTATCAACTGATTTTTTAAAATTTATAAACAATCATATTTTTCACTGTTAGAAGTTCTCTTTTTGTTCTTGCGTAGTCTCTTTTATTTTCAGTCTTAATAGTTTCTCATGACTTTGTCTTTTGATTTTTCAAGATCTCATAAATAGTTATAGATTTTAACAGTTCTAATATCTAAATTTATTATTTAGGCTGAGTGCAATGGCTCACACCTGTAATCTTAGCACAGTGGGAGGCTGAGGTGGGTGGATTGCTTGAACTCAGGAGTTCCAGACCAGCCTGAGCAAGAGCAAGACCCTGTCACTACTAAATACAGAAGGGAAAAAAAAAAAAAAAACAAAACAAACTAGCTGGGCATTGTGTCTGGCTTCTCCTGTAGTCCCAGCTACTCAGAAGGCTGAAGCAAGAGGATCTCTTAAGACCAGGAGACTGAGGCTGCTGTGAGATATGATGATGCCATGGCACCCTACTCAGGGCAACAGAGTGAGACTCTGTCTCAAAAATGAATGAATGAATGAATAAAGTTTATTATTTGCTATTTCTGGTATTATTTATTATTTGCTATTCTCAGTCTTGTGTCTTGCTGTTTGTATTTTCTTATTGTTGATTGTGAGCTCACTGCTTCCTCTCAATTTAATGGGATTTCTGTCAGCCTAACAGGGAGAGAAGAGCTGCTTTCTACTTGTAACCACAGATGTCATTTCAACCCCTTTTGAAAGTCTTGAGTCATCATAAGTATTGAAAATGTCTCTCCCTTCTCATGGCTGGTCAACATTTAGCTTTCCAAGAGCTGACTATGTACTCTGAAACACGCCACCCTTCCTGCATCTCTACCTCAGGCAGGGTTTCTGCACTGTTCCAGATCCTCATGATTATAGCCCATTTCAGGGTGTATTTTATTAAAATGAGAGCTCTTCGACTACGTCTGTTAATTCTTGGAAGACTAGTACTCTCTCACAGAAGATGTCCCTTACTGGATTTTCTGTTTTGGACTTAGAGGGTCCCTTAGAGGACCTAATCAGCGAGACTCCCAGAAGTTAAAGTCTAATGCTATAGTTTTGTACCCTATTTTTTTCCTTATTTATGTTCATAATCATATGTCTTAATCTCCATTATAAATAAGAAAATTACTCATTGAATATTTTTTTTCTTCTGTTTTCTCACCTTACTAACTCTGTCCGAGTTGTTAGGTCTTCCTTTGAAAGAATGGCAAGTGCCACGGCAGACTTCATAATGAAAATGTGTGACAATAATTCCTCAGGCCCTAAGTCTAGGTCTTTAAGATGACAGATTGCTGACTTTTCTCCTCTGCCCTGCCTTGCTCCTTCCTTTATAGTAGTGGAAGAGAGCACACAAAAGTACTGGGCTGATTAGTATTGAATTTTTAGCTCATGTGCTTTGAAAAAAAATTTCTAGAAATGTGTTGATAATTAGAAATTTTAAAATGTGACCTATATTTGAATTTTTTTTTTTTTTTTAGGGAGAAATTGGACCTCCTGGACTACTGGGGAAAAAAGGAGCTCCAGGGATGCCTGTACGTTACTATTATTATCAAAGTGTTTGAAACATTGTTACTTCCTACCAGTAGTTCATAGTCATTCAGAAGTTGATGAACTATAGAAGATACAGCAATGACATTTTTGAAGTCCACTAAATAATTTTATGGTTGGGGTTCACTACAACATGAGGAACTGTATTAAAGAGTGGCGGCATTAGGAAGGTTGAGAACCACTGTTTTAGAGGCTTCAAAAATTGAAGGGACGTATATGACTTTGATGTAGAGATTATGAAAATCCTATTGTGTGTGTGTAAACTTCCAAAAGTAAGACAATTTCTAAGTTGCCAGAAGTGATGTTGATTTTAATCCATGACTCAAATTGCTTTAATAGCTTTTTTTTATAAAAAGAAAAACCAATTGCTTTTATGTTGAAAATACATGACTTTCATTTAGGTATATAATTTTTTTTTTTTTGAGACAGAGCCTCAAGCTGTCCCCCTGGGTAGAGTGCCGTGGCATTACAGCTCACAGCAACCTCCAATTCCTGGGCTCAAGCGAGTCTCTTGCCTCCGCCTCCCAAGTAGCTGGGACCACAGGCGCCC
>CAUYTI010134257.1:0-27132 GCA_963575145.1 Galago senegalensis | reverse complement strand
GGAGGCAGGAGACTTGCTTGAGCCCAGGAGTTGGAGGTTGCTGTGAGCTGTGATGCCCCGGCACGCTACCCAGGGGGACAGCTTAAGGCTCTGTCTCAAAAAAAATAAATAAATAAAAATAAAAGAAATACCTACTTTTTGAGCTAGGGGCTGCTTGCTGGAGGCCTAAGCATAGGCTTTCCTTAAAGATATTTATTTCATACTGGACCTCCGAATTAGGTAGCATCCTGCAGCCAGGCCCCGACAGCTCCAGTGTGAGCGCTGGGACCAAACCACACTCCCACCTCTGATCTCTGGGGCCCTGGCAGCCCCTAAAGCCCCCAGAGGCAAGGCCATGTCCTGGGCTCTCCACGGCCTGACTCCCAGATCCAGGAGCACTGCCCCCTGGACAAGGGACCTCAGGCAAATTAGTACATGCAGAGCCTTGATTTTTCTGATCTGTACAATGAGGCTACTGATGCCTTCCTCTTAGGGCTGGAGCAAGCAAGCACAAGTAGGCCCATACCATGCCAGGTAGTGTGGGCAGTTGTACCCATGAGCTGCTCTCAAAAGGGCCAGGGGATAACTACACTGTGGGGCAGAGTCCAGGCCTGAGGGACATCTGGGGTGGAGGGCACTTACCTTGGCCCCTTCCCAGCCCTGTGACAGGAACCTTACCCACTGGGCCCCATAGCCTCTGTCATCCCTGGCCCCTGTCCATCTATTCTTCCTCACCCGTAATCAGCACACCTGCTTGCCCTCCCTTCCAGTCCCTCGCTCCCTGATCTGTCCTTCCTCTCCCCATGCACCTGTTCATCTGGTCTCTAGTCTCCTCTCCTCGCCCCCAGCACAGCCACAGCCTCAGCACCGGATGCCTCTCCTCCCTGCCCCTGCAGGCCCAGCCCCGTCGCAGGGCTGTTTCCCTCCCTCTCCATGTTCCCCTCAGAGGCCCCCATAGCACGTCCCTGGGGCTTCACTCAAGCCCATCTCCAGGCACTTGCCTGAGCTCCCCAAAGCCACTCACCCTACATTCTGTATCCTTCAGCTTCCATGCACCCCACCCTGGTTTTAGCAGTCCTAGGTGTGTCACTGAGACTGTTCCAAGTCAGAGGGTTACAGTTCTGCACTTGACTACAACCCAAGAACAGATCCCATTCCTGGAACCAGAAGGAAAATAGTTCATCCTGAAATGCTCTGGAGCTGGGGCAATCTTTGTGGTCAGGGGAATGTCCCCAGACATTATAGGCAAGTGCCATCCTTCCCTTTGCTTGAGGACATCAACTGGCCAGGTGCTCAGGCCAGCCAGCCCTTACCTCTGCAGAGGAGGGGCACTAGCCCTGCTTACCACTGATGGGAGGCGCCAGGCCCTCCCACAACCTTCCCCAGACACCTCCATGCCTGGTTCTCTTCCATGCCAGGACAATCCCCAACCTTTTCCTCCAGGGTCCACTAGGCCAACACACAGTCATCATGCCTGCTATGCTCTGTACCGCTGGCACCCACCCCAGGCAGCCCTGCAGGAGGTGTTACCAGGGACATTAAGGGAAGAGGAAACTGAGGCTGGGAGAAGTACACAAAGAAACTTGCTGGCTGCTTGGTGCAGAGCCAGGCTTGCCCAAGAGAAGGACCCTGCTGGGGCTGCAGCCTGAGCCCCACCTGCCACTTCTGCCCAGTTGGCTTCTCTCCTGCTAACCTCTCTGCTGCCAGAACCCCCATTCCCAGGTCTGGTGGGTGAGACAGGGTGTCTGGAACATTCCTTCTCCTTTCTGTCTCTTGATTGACTAAATTCATAACAGGAGTCAGGTTCTTTGTCTGCTAGGGACTCCGGATTTACACATAAACAGTCTGTCGCCCAGGCTGTGGGCTGTGCTAAGGGCCCTCAGGGGTGGGCAGGCCAGGTTGCCTCAGGGACCTCTCTGGGGCTACAAATTTAAACTGGAAAACCCTGGCTGGTGTCCCTACCTCGCTTCCCCCCTGGAAAAGACCTCACCTTAACTACTCTAAGAGGAAAACACTCTCTGCTGGCTAGAGGACTAAGCACAGCTTTTCCTAAAGACAGGTCTCCACTGGTCACCATGACCCAAGTGAAGCTGGTGGACTGTGTCCAGAAAGTCCCCAAGGAGACCAAGGGGCTCTCAGGTGGGGTGGACAGAGCAGGCCTCTGACCTCCCAGGACATGGTTCTCTTGGCATTCCTGGGAGATCCTCCCATGAGTCAGGTGGTGTGGCAGAAGGCCCATAGGGGATGAGCAGAAAACAGCAACACATTGGTCACTGCACTCACGGGAAGTGCCTTGAGCTCAGGCAGACAGGTCAAAAAGGGGTGAGCAAGGCCTACGCACCAAGGCTGAGGCTGAAGAACTAGCAGGCTCAGGAACACATCACCACCTACCATCAGGAGGGCACTTGGGGACCTGGTGTGCTATCTCCACCGCTTAGCACACCTTGGGGGGGAGCAAAAAATCATGAGCCCTTCTCTCCACCCTCCCACCACCCAAGCCTCCCACCAAGGGGCCCTGAGGAAGTGAGCTGAGGTGCAGTGTGGTGAGGAACTCCAGCCCAGGCCCTCGCCTACTTGGTAGGGATGCAGCTGTACCAGTGGGAAGCTCCAAGCCCGGCTTTTTTTCGACCTTTTGCTGAAGTTCCAAATACCTTTGACACTGACCCTCCCAAATGGACAAAGAGGTGCCTCAGCAGTCCCAGAGCCCCTGAGCTAGGGGCGGGGGGCCTCTTACTTCTGGATGTCTGGAGAGCGTGAGGCTTCCAAACTCCCAGGCTCGCCATGACCCATGTGTTTGTTCCCTTCAGGCTTGTTCCTAGGCTCTGCCTCCGGCCAAAGCATGGATGGCCCCCAGGTGGCCTCCCCAGCTTTGATGGCCAACTCCTCCCTGATCACCACAGAGCAATGTGGCCAGGAGACACCGCTGGAGAACATGCTGTTCGCCTCCTTCTATCTCCTGGATTTCGTCCTGGCTTTTGTTGGCAATACCCTGGCCCTGTGGCTTTTCATCCAGGACCACAAGTCAGGCACCCCAGCCAACGTGTTCCTGATGCACCTGGCCGTGGCTGACCTGTCCTGTGTGCTGGTCCTGCCCACCCGCCTGGTCTACCACTTCTCTGGGAACCACTGGCCATTTGGTGAAATCCCGTGCCGGCTCACAGGCTTCCTCTTCTACCTCAACATGTACGCCAGCATCTACTTCCTCACCTGCATCAGTGCTGACCGCTTCCTGGCCATCGTGCACCCAGTCAAGTCCCTCAAGCTCCGCAGGCCCCTCTATGCCCACTTGGCCTGCGCCTTCCTGTGGGTGGTGGTAGCCGTGGCCATGGCCCCTCTGCTGGTGAGCCCACAGACCGTGCAGACCAACCACACAGTCGTCTGCCTACAGCTGTACCGGGAGAAGGCCTCCCACCACGCCCTGGTGTCACTGGCGGTGGCCTTCACCTTCCCCTTTGTCACCACGGTCACCTGCTATCTGCTCATCATCCGCAGCCTGCGGCAGGGCCCCCGCGTGGAGAAGCGCCTCAAGAACAAGGCTGTACGCATGATCGCCATGGTGCTGGCCATCTTCCTGGTCTGCTTCGTGCCCTACCATGTGAACCGTTCCGTCTACGTGCTGCACTACCATGGCAGTGGCACCTCCTGCTCCACACAGCGCGCCCTGGCCCTGGGAAACCGCATCACCTCCTGCCTCACCAGCCTCAACGGGGCCCTCGACCCCATCATGTACTTCTTTGTGGCCGAGAAGTTCCGTCATGCCCTGTGCAACTTGCTCTGTGGGAAAAGGCTCTCCGGCCCACCCCCTAGCTTCGAAGGGAAGACCAATGAGAGCTCGCTGAGTGCCAGGTCTGAGCTGTGAGCCTTGGTACCGCGGGGCCAGCCACAGACAGTCTCGGAAGGATGGCTGCCTCAGGCTGCACGCTGCCCAGACTGAAAAAGAGAAGTCCCTTCTCCCTGGCAAGAGGGGAGGTTCTCCTGTTTGCTCCACCTCCTGAGCAAACAGCCTGAAAACTCAGCAGGTCCCCACTCATCCCTCCACAGCCTGAACCCCTAGATCACCCAGCTGTGTTCAGTATTAACCCTCAAAAAAGGACAACCAACAACAGGGATCAACTGGCCACACCCCTGCAGGGAGGGCCTTGGCTCACCACCTACTGTGGCTCCTAGACACTCAGTGACTTCACCCATGGTCAGGGCGGGGGAGCAGGCAGAGGAACAATTCTTGAACAATGACAGTCTTTCTTTCCCCACTAGGCTCCCAGCCTCCTTCCCACTCCAGAAACACACCAGCAGCAGAACTCAGCAGACAGACCCTGGAAGGCAGGCTGCAAACACCCAGGAGACCTGGGTCCCAGCAGAGGGGTAGAGAGGGCATCTGGATATTTCCTATGAAGCACAAGGTGTTTTGAGTTCCCTCTATGGCACTGTTGCCAGATGACCCCTGACTGGGTTTATAGGACATGGACTAGAAATTACAGCCAAATGTACCAAAAGTACATTTCAGGATGGGTGCTGGGTGACATCAGCAAGCATAGCCTCCCATGCACATTAGCGCAGCTCTGGGTCCCCAGTCCCTCTTGCTGCAAACTCAGACACAGACCTGCGTGTGGCTGACAATCTCCAGAGCTCCGTGGCATATAACCAGTGCCTCTCACATCCTGATCAAGCATGTGGTGTGGGGAGACAGTCACAGGGAGAGGACCATGTGAGGGAAGCCAGGGTGTGGACCTGACTCCTACTGACCCAGACAACAGCCTCAGCCCCATCCCTTCCCTGCAGGACACTGCCAGCCTTGCCGGCCAAGCTTGAGCTGTTCCCCTTGTTAGCACATGCATCGCCCCAACATGGGCGTCTCTGTACTTGTCTGTATGGATCATAACATAACTGCAGCATTAGGACTATGACAGTTATCCTGCTTGGTCACTGTGAAGCCCCTCCCAGAACTTCTTCCTCTCTTTGACCTAACAATCCCAAGGCAGTGGCGCAGGACGCAGTGGCAGAGGCGTCATGGGCTCTCTTGCTAGGGCTCTGCTGGCCCCAGGCATGCCTGCCCCATGAAGACTGTGAACATGGGGGCTTGGGATGCCAGGGCTCTCACTCCCTACACACTCCACCTGCCACACTGCCTGCCATACAGCAACACTTTACTTTTGCGTCATCTTTTACTTTCCAATGCACGCTTGGCTCAGGAAGTCTCAAGACAGGACTCCCTCTTGGCACACACCAGTCGGTGACTCCACTGATCAGCACAGCCCCCAGAGCTGCCCCTCAGCCCCTGCACTGCCCACCTGTTCCCATAGACCCCATTTGACGAGGGGCCACCTGCCTCTCTCTGGACTAGCACACGCACAGGCAGTGCTGGGAAGGAACTGAGCAGGAGGGAGGGCATGCCCACACAGCAGAGGGTGTGCCAGAGAACACGCTCTGGGGTCTCTGCAGGGCGCTGCTGCCTATCACTGACATGGGAGATACTGGGAGAGCTGACTTGGTCCTCAGTGGAGAACTTTGCAGCTCATTGTGGGATGCTGGTGAACGCCAAGGGAAGCTGGCACACGGGCAGCTGAGGACAGAAAGGCAGAGGTCTCAGGTTGTCAGGGCACACATGCCAATAGGTTTTGGACTCTGTCTGCAAGGACAACCAGGAGGGCTGAGCACAGAGCCCCAGATGCCCACATGGAAAGATGAAGGAGGAATGGGAGCTGGAAAAAGAGAGTGGGTAGGTGCAGCCACAAGGCTAGAGGAACCCCCAAGAACTCGGGGGCCCGAGTGTCAGGAGAGGGAGCGTTTCTACATCTTGGCAGCTACACCAAGAGCTGCTGAGAGGTCGAGGAGAGGTCTGGGTCTCTAAGAAGACCGAGCAGGTGGTGGGAGCACAGGAAGGAGCTAGCAGGTGTGCTGGGAGGCCCGAGGTGTTGGGAGCCTCAGATCCGCAGCCCAGCCTTCTAGAAAGGGACGAAAAGTAGAGAGAAGAGGGGCTGCAAAAGCAGACAGAAGAGGGGCTGCAAAAGCCAGGGCAGGGTCCCCAGAGCTTGTGCCCCAGGGTGGGGGAGTGAGGCCACCCATTGTGAGGGAAGAGAAAGAGGGCAGTGGTGGAGGAAGGCCAACTTCCTGAGTGCCATGAAATCTGTGGCCCTGAATTCCGGCAACCTGGTTGAGTGACTCCTTCCAGGACACTTGGCCTGTGGGTATAGGCAGGGGAGGCAGCCAGGACAAGTCAGCAGGTGAGGTGATTGGGGGAATTTCCAACGGTTCCCCCAGAAGCTGTCGACAGGGAGCACTTGAAGCCCAGGGGTCCTTACTGAGCAGCTCCAGTCCAGTCATCACCCATAAACTGGGGCTGCACTGTCACCATGCAAGGAAGGGATGGCCAGTTAGCAACCACATCAGTACAGGCAGTAGAGCCTGGAGTGTGCCTGGCCCTCCATAGGTGCCACCTGCACCGAGGGGCCCTCCTCCCTGCCCAGCTCACAGCCACCTCACCTGCCCGCGTTCTTCACAAAGCCCAGGTCAGCCAGCTCCACGTCGCACAGCTCACAGCGGAAGCAGCCTGGGTGCCAGTTGTTGTTCATAGCCTTGATGACACGGCCGATGATGAACTCACCTGGAAGAAGAGGGGTCCCTGCAGCTGGGCAGGCGTGGGTGCCTCCCCCCTCGGCCCTCCAAGCATGATCCACAGCCTGCCCAGGGTGCCCCAAGTAGGGAGGTGGAGCCTGCAGGGGCCTGGAGGCAGACATGCTTTGAGACTGTGTGGAATGATCAGGGCAGAGTCTCCTGTACCCCACCTCCTGAGCAGTGCAGGGGTGTGTTGTTGGCGCCCTTACCACAGGATCCGCAGCACGGAGCAAACAGCATCTGGAAGTCGTGTTCGCAGTACTTCCGGCCTTCAAACTGCAAACAGGGCCACAGACAGACAAGTAAAACAGCCATCACCTCCACAAGCTGCCCTCGCCCTCGCCGGATCAGGAGTTGGTGGCAGGGGACAGGTGCCCAGAGGAGGGTGTTTCAGGCTGAGGCTGGGGCAGCAGGTCCCAGGCCTGACCAGCACAGGGGGCTGGCCCATTTGGGATAGTGGGGTATAAAGAGAGAGGTCAGCAAGGCCAGCTGGAAGACAGCAGGCCAGGGCGGGGCTGGCAGTGGAAACCAGGAGGGCGGGGCTGAAGTCTGAAGTATGTGTGCTATTTGGCCCCATTCCCCATGTCCCTCTGGGTGAGAAGTCCAGCTCCTTCAGAGGCCACACAGACCCAGGGAGGGAACAGAAGGAAGAGAGCAAGCACTGAGTGAGCCAAGGGAGGACAGAGAGCCCTGGGCCGGCAGGGGTCAGTGTGCACACTGCTGGGCAGCCGCTGCTGGCAGCGAGGCCCCTGCACAGGCCCCCCATGTGGCCCGAGCCTGCCTCCACTGCCTTCTCCCTTAACTTTATTTTTTTTTAACTTGTTTTCTCCTATTCTCCACAATTAGAGTGACTTATTAGGCTGCAAGTGGATGGAGCCTCCCTGGGGGCTTGCAGAGGCAGCAGAAGTTTAAACTCACTTAGCAGCCAGTATCTCCTGGGCATCGATTATGCACTAGCCTTGTTCTAGGCACGTGGCACTCCTGCCAGAGCTCTGCCCACCCCTCCGCTGACTTCATAGTCACCCAGGAGGCTGGAGGTACCACCAGGAACTGCTTTTTCACCTCTTCAAGCAGATCATATACCCTACATCCAGCCAGCAGTCAAACCGGTCAGCTCTACCTCAAAGTATGCCTAGCATCTGACCCCTGATCACCACCACCACTGCAGCCACCAGCAGTGTGCTGGTAAATGTTTAACAACTAGCTCTCTGTTGGGGAGGACACTGATGTGCAGTGTTGGCCATTTTCCATGTGTTTGCCACTGCCCACCATGGCCAATTTCAAGCTGCCAACACGCTGGCAACATGGACTGAGAGATGTGCCGTGGCTCCCACACCAGCACCACGGACAGAAGTAACCCCAGCGGCTTAGGTGATAGTAAAATGTAACACAGAGATTAGAAATGGCATGTTAGGAGTATTTAGTATCTTTGTTTTTAATAAAATTTTATCTCACTGTGTGTTTCCGTCACTTAATTTTTAATACCAGCTGTTTTTCACAGTTTGTGAGATTGTTAAAGATCTAAAGACCTGGGCAGCACCTGTGGCTCAAGGAATAGGGCACTGGCCCATATACCAGAGGTGGTGGGTTCAAACCTGGCCCTGGCCAAAAACTGCAAAAAAAAAAAACCAGATCTAAAGACCTATTCTTGTGAGCTGGTGGGGGCCAGACTGGGCCCCTGCACTTGCCCCTGGGCAGCTGCAGCGATCAGCTCCCTGGCCCACCTGCCTCCCAGCCTCTGTCCCTCCTCCCTTACAGTCTCTCGTCAGCACAGTGACCAGAGGAGTCCTACTCAAGTGGCAGATGGAGGGAGAAGCCTAAGGCCCCACAAAGGCCATGGGGCCAGACAAGACCCATCTCTATGCCCTCATCTCCCACCCTCTCCTTGTTTTCCAGATGTCCATCATGCCAGCCCCCTGCCACACCCCGAAAGTCCCCATGTGCTTCCACTGCAGGGCCTTGGCACTTGCTGCGACCTTGCCGAGCACTCTTCCTGCAGAGATATGCACGGTCCCCTCCCCTGGGGTCCACCCAAATATTACCTGCCCTGAGCACCCTCCCCCACCCTGAGCATCATCTGACAGCCTGAGTAGTTACTGTGTTTCCCACCTGATTCCAACAAAGGGCCCACTCGGCGACTGTCCAGAGCAGGGGGAGGGTGACTCTCCTTTACCACCCACAGAAACCAGGGGCACATTTCACAGGGGAGGCACGGGCCAGTGCAGGAGAGGGGAGCGTAGCTCTGTGCTGGCTTGAGGCCTGGCCTGGTCACTGGCTTGTCCCACCCACTCCTAGAAGGCAGACTCTGAGCTGAGCCTGCGATGATACCCAGTGCCCCCGCCCTGGGAGCATGCTCACCTCATAGAAGAGCCCCTCGGGGAATGGCCGGAAGCACTGGGCACACACGAAGCAGTGCTCGTGGTACAGCTCCCCACTGCTGTGGACGATGCGTTCGGCAGGACCGAAGCGGGCCTGGCAGCGCTGGCACACGGCGTTGGCCAAGGCGTCGGACATGTTGCTGGAGGGAGAGGAGGAGGAAGACAGAGTCAGGACTGGGGGCAAGGGGAGCAACTTGGAGGGTCGTGCTCAGTGGACATGCTCCTCTTACAAAGTTAATGCCTTATTTGTAGGATAAGAAAGGTCGCTCTGGCTCGGCGCCTGTGGCTCGAGTGGCTAAGGCGCCGGCCACATGCACCTAAGGTGGCAGGTTCAAATCCAGCCCGGGCCCGCCAAACAACAATGATGGCTGCAACCAAAAAACAGCCGGGTGTTGTGGAGGGCGCCTGTGGTCCCAGCTACTTGGGAGGTGGAGGCAAGAGACTTACTTGAGCCCAGGAGTTGGAGGTTGCTGTGAGCTGTGATGCCACAGCACTCTACCCAGGCGGACAGCTTGAGGCTCTTTCTCAGAAGAAAAAAAAAAAAAAGAAAAGTCGCTCTGACGCAGTTCCCAGCTGGCTCAGTCTTTGTGGCACTCAGCCATCTCTTAGGGTGTCAGTGGTTACCTCAACTCCCACTCAGGCCTCCTAATGCCCCTTCCTCAGGGCACAGGTGCAGGTATACGCTCTGTATTCACGCCCTTGCTTAATCCCAGAGGTAACTCTGTAGCCACAGTCATTATCACTGTTTTCCAGATGAGGGACTAAAGCCTTAGAGAGTTTAAGTCACCTGCCCAAGTTCACACAGCAGGTGGCAGAGCCCAGACTGGAGCCCAGATGAGGGTGACCAGATTTTAACATCAGTAAGGTGGGTCAACTTGGGGGGGCGGGGGGCCAGGCAGGGCCTGACAACAATGCAAATTTTGATAAGCAGTTCTCAATAATCACTTCTCGGCAATTATTTGTTATTATTACAGTTTAACGTTATAAAATTAACAAAAATAATATAAAACTCATATTCTGGCGAAATAGCCACATGGCAGCCGAAAACTGTATATTCCCTTCTTGTTCTCCCGCTTGTTCGTGCATTCTTTCCAAAAATCGGGACGTTTTTGAAACGCCAAGGGATGTGGGAAAAATTGTTGAAAAGCAGAACTGTCCCACCAAAAGCCAGATGTCTGGTCACTCTAGCCCAGACTGGTCAGACTTCAGTGGTAGTTTCAAATTGAATGCCCCCCAAATACATGTAACAACCCCAACCACAGAGAAGGCAAAAGTGTGGGTTTCTGGCACGGGGACAGGATGAGGGAGCAAATCTTTTCCTCCATGCTAGGCACCTGCCTGTCCCCGGGGTGGGTGGTAGGCTTTCTTCTGGGAGGAGTGGGGTCCAAACTGAGCTTTAAGGAAAGCCATAGTCAGCTAGGCCCATGCTCAGTCCAGCCCAGGAGCCCTTTTGGACTCAGACACATGGTTAGGATGCAGCCCCAAATACCTGGACTGCTCTATGACCTTTGGAGACCCTGACAAACATGTCTCTTGCTAAAAGAGCAGCACGTAGGTTCCGTCACAAGCATCACCTCCAGTGACTTGGGGGTGGCTGCCTAGAAGGCAGGGCAGAGAGAGGTGGTTGGGTTCATGGAGCAGCAATGTAGCTGCCTGGGAATGCCTGCTCCAGGTGTAGCTGGAAGGTGGCACTCAAGCTCAGTACCTTTAAGAATCTCTTCTCAGCCTGTCCTACCTCAAGGGGACTGTCCCATCTGTCACTAGCCCACTGCTGCACCACTTAGAGCAGAATGTTTGAGCAGATGAGGCTCTGGGAGGACCTGTAGGAGGACCAGCCCCAAGGGGGTCACCCATAGGAAATAGGAATCCTTAGACAGGATAAGCCCAGGCGGCAGGGGAGAGGGCTGCCTCTCTGGGTTGGGGGTGCAGTGTGGGCAGTGGGTTCTATAGCAGCTATTGCCAGAGTGAAACAGACTGGAAACCAGGAAGGGTGCCTAGGGGACCCACAGCAAGCCTCGCCAGGCATCCTGGACTTCTGCATGCTTCAGCCTGCCCTCAGGTGCATTCTGGGGACCAAAGCCATGTCCTGTGTTCATATTTAGGCCAGAGAGGTGAGGAAGCAGGGATGGTGACAATAGGAGTTAGGAAGAGACCAAGATGAAGGGGAGCCTCAGTGCCAAGGGCTGCTCCCCAGTCCTCCCCAGTGCCCTGCTGGTCCCCACCAGGCAGGCCAGGCAGGCCATCAGCAACAGAGGACTGGCCACCCCCAGCTCCCCAGGAGGGCTGGGCCCGATTTCCCCAGGCCTGGTTTCCTTTCCAGAGAACACTGAGCCTTCTCTTCAGAGGCACACACCCAAGGTGGCAGGGAGGATGTTCCAACGCCTGTTCACAGGCCATGTGAGTCTTGGAGAGGTTAGAAATCAACAGGAAATCCTGTGATTCTGGGCCTGGAATTTCTTACTCTCAGGACCCAGAAAATGAAGCCAAGTTAAGGATTTCAATCCAGCCCCAGACTTTCAAATTGTGTCTTCAACCCAGACCTCTGCACAGTAACCAAATGTGCACACAGCATGGCTCATCTTCTGTTTGCCCCTCTAGGCCTCCTCCTGACCCCTGTTCTCTGCCCAGGGAAAGAACCCTTCACCCTCTGGCTTCCAATTGGCCTGACTCAACTCCCAGTTGCTGCTGGACACTGGACGCGAGACCCTCCCTTCTATTTACTGTCCCTTCCCATGTCACTGGCCCAGGTGCTGCATGATGCTCCGTCCCCTCCCACCTTCCTCCCTGTTACACCTTCCTCCGTCATTCCATTTGACTATTTCCCACCAGGCCCCCAACAGCAGCCTGGCCACAGCCCTTTCTTCTCCATTTTCCTGTCCATCTTCCAGTTTGGCAGCCCATCAGCCAGCCTCTAACCAGAGGGCTGGCCCCAAAACTGGTCTGTCTAGTTCCCTAGCTGGGTCTCTAGGGACCTTGGGTCAAGGATATTGCCACCTATTCCCACATGCCTTACATAAGCCCTGGCACAGGCTGGTGGGATGTGCGGGTGACCACCTACCCTCCTGCACCCACTGGCAACCCCAGCCCAAGTCTCAGAAGAAGAGCCCCCAGTGGCAGCTCAGTAAGAGGCTCTCTGGCTGCAGCCCCCTAACACCCTGCTGGGAAATACAGAGAACATTCCAACCCCGTGGCAAAGTTAGAGATAGGTGGCATCTGAAGGTGCCCAGACAGCTGAACCTCAGTACCATCCTAGGAAAAGCCAGCCCTCTCCTGCAGGGCAGGAACGGAGGCAGCAACCCCCCCCCTCCAGTGAGCAGAGACTTGGGACTCTCCCCACCAGCTCTAATCCTCACAGCCTGGGCTCCTCTGGCCTCCCTTCCTCTTCTGCAAAGAGGTGCACCAGAGTGACAGCAGCCACCCCACCACAAGGGGCAGAAGCTTGTCCAGCCTGGATAAAGAGAACTGTTGTTTCCTAGAGCTCTGGAGCCTTCTAGAGTCCCTTAAGCAAGGCCAGTTCAGGCTGCCTGGACTCTCTTCGAGAGGATGAAGGGTCAGAGACGCAGACATTCTACATTCTCCTTCCCTCCTTCACACATTCCACCAAGAACAGGGAGCACAAAGTCTGCCCAGCGACCCCTCAGGGGACATCACCACCCTGCCCCCAGCACAACACAGAACATACAGCCCAGGACACGCCCAATTGGGAGTTCAACCCCAGAGCCCAGGGCACACCGTCTCATGCCTGTTCCCCCAACCCTCCCCAGCACCAAAATAATTGCAATCTTGACAGCTGACACAAGCCACTTTGTTGCAAGGAGAGCTCACCAATGATTGTTAGTCTGGGGTGGGGTCAAGGCAGCCATGTCTGTGCCAAGGTCCTGTAAGGGAGGTTGATGGTTCCAGATACAGAAACTAAAACACAGAGAGGGTCAGTAACCTGCTAAAGGTGACAAAAGATTGGACTCATGCTCCCATCTGTCCCCTCAGCATCTGTGGCATCCCACAAGCACAGCCATTCAAGACTCTCTGTTTCTTCAACAGCCCTAGACCATCCTCTGTCCCAGCTTCCCACCCACCCAAGCCTAGGAAGACAATGTGAGGGCCCAGGAAGAGGCAGAGCCAGCCACAGGGGGTCTGTCACATGTGAGATGAGCCAGTGTTACTGAGGCCATGTCAATCTAGGCTGCAGATTAAGGGCATGTGCCCTGCAGCCAAGCAGACCAGCTCCCGGGCTGTGCCACCTGAAGCAGCGTGCTCTCTGCACCATAGCATCCTTATCTGTAAAAGGGGCTGTGGGGAGGGTTAAGTGAGGGAGCACTTGCTTCCCTCCTTCAGATCTGACACATCCTCACTGAACACCCCCCTGTGCCAGGCACCATTGCAGTTGTAGGGGGCAGGGACCTCACTGCAAACTGGGCTTCCTCCCCTCCCTCTTCATGAGACCAGCCAGAAGCTGGTGTCAGGGGCACCTGGCTGCACTCAGTAGGAATTTACACAAAGCCAGCCCCATGCCCTGCCACAGGAACGCTAGAAAATTAACACACTGCTTTGGGCTGCTATACATACAACCCATTGACCCAAGCAGAAAACACATTCCAAATCCATATGAAACCACATTCCAAATCCATGTGAAAGCTGACAGTAACAGCTTTTCCCCAGCTGTACATCCTCTTGACTTCAGCAGCTTCATGTACTTTTAAGCAGGTACACTGCAAACATGTCACACTGATGAGGGAGAATTGGTAAAGGTCATGAACCTGAAGCTCAAAGAACAGCAAAATCGAGCAGTGTATCAACACGTGTGCATACTCCAGGGGATCTCCCTGGGCCTGATTCTCCTCACCGTGCCCACGTCTCTCTTGCATTATGGCTATGCTCTTGTGTTGTACCCATACTGTGAAAATTGTTCTGTCCAACAAGGCCCCTGGACTGTTGGTGCCTTAGCCACCCAAAACCTGGTACTACTGTCATGTCCCAGATGTCCAGAGTTGTCCCCCAGAGGCCTACAAGTGAGGGTGCCCGGTCCAGCTCTGCCATGCTCAGGTTGTTTGGTCTCCTGAGCCTTGGGTTCCCCACCTGAATGATAGGCTCGTGCAGTTCCTGTCCTGATCTGGGCCAGGCCTCTGATGTCAGTGCAGGCAGGAGCCCAGCTGTGGCAGCCTCCCCACCTGACACCCTCCCTCTTCCTCTGTTCTTAGCGGAAGACACCTCTGATGGCTCAGTCCCTAATTCTCCTCTGGCAGCCTTCCCTGACGCAGGCACACAAAGAGCTCAGAGTGGGCAGTATTTTCACCAGCCCCTGCTTTCCTTGTCTCCTGGCCTCCAGTGCCTCTTCCAGCCTCGTGTTCCACAGCTGCTCCTCCACACGCTCCTCCATGGACCATCTGCCACTTTGATGTCAGCAACCCCAAGCCCACAGACCCACTGCTGCTCTCTCTTCCCAGTTTCTTTCTTTTCTTTTTTTTTTTTTTTTAGACAGAGTTTCACTTTTTCACCCTGGTTAGAGTTCCATGGTGTCATACTCACAGCAGCCTCAAACTCTTGGGCTCAAATGATCCTCCTGCCTCAGCCTCCCAGGTAGCTGAGACTACAGGCACTCGCCACAATGCCTGGCTACTTTTAGAGATGGGGTCTTGCTGTTGCTCAGGCTGGTCTGGAACTCCTGAGCTTGAAAAATCCACCCACTTCAGCTTCCCAGAGTGCTAGAATTACAGGGTGAGCCACAGCATCGCCCCTTCTTCCTAGTTTCTACTGGAAATATCTACCCAGATGGCTCCCAGAGTGCCACAAACTCTACATGTCCCTGAGCACTGCCCCCAGCCCCAACCCTCCCTCCCAGAAGTGACACTACCAGCCAGGTTCCCTCCCAATCTGCCTCTGAGATGCACCCTGCTATGCCCAGCCCTGCTGGCTCTGCCTCCCACTCCAAAAGGAGCCTGTGCACACTGGCGGTTCTCCATGGAATGAAGCAGGTCAAGCTTTGGAGTCAAGTCCAACCCAAGTTCAAATCACAGCTGAGCCATTTTTTTGGTTGAGTGATGTCCATCAGGTTCCTTGACCCCTTGAAACCCATCTGCTCATCTACAGAGCTCAACAAAATTACTCCAGGCCGACCCCAGAGATAGGCACTACCGCGGCTCCCTAATCCGAACGCTCAAGTCTCAGCACCCTTGCCCAAGAAAGTTGATCACATATGATCCCAACCCCCCTAGATTAAGTCGCGCCTGCCTGTAGCCAAGCTAGGAGGTCCCCGCGCCCAGCGGCCGTCGGAAGGCCTAGGCGGGGTTTCCAAGGGAAGGCCTGCGGCCGCAGCTTTCCGGCCATTGTCCCCGCGACCCGCCCCGACTCTCATCACCTACCCCAGCGCGGAGGGCGGCGGGCTCTGCCGGTGCTGGCGCCGCCGGTACAGCCCCGACGCGGCGAGCGCGCCCAGCCGGGCCGCCATGACTCCGGCCGCCGCAGCCTCTTGGTTGCGGTCGCGTCGCGGGCCGCCTGGCTGAGGGGCGTCAGACCACCCAGCGAGGAGGGAAGCCGCGACAGCGCGGCCACCTCCGGCCAGACGCCGCGACGGGACGGGCGCGCGGCGCCTCCCCCGCGCCGGTCAGGAGCTCACGTTACTCGCTGGGATCTCCAAAGGGCAGCGGAGTCAATTCCAAATAGAAAGGATATTGTTCGCGCCGCGGGGGCAGCTCAGTGAAAGCTGAGGCTGGCAGGACTAGGTCCGGCTGGGGAGGGGACTAGACTGGAAGGTCCGCAGTGACAGGGCGGGATGGCACCTGCACAGGAGGAAACTCTAAGCCTCTATGCTGAGGAGGGCAGTCGGGGACTGGCCAGTTGAAAATCCTGTGAACAGTTAAGAAACTGATGAAGGAGCCCAACATGCCCACGTCCTGTCTTGTTCCCTTCCCCAAGAGCTTGCCACCTTAGGACACCCAGACCAGGGCAGCCCCTGTCCCCTGGGATCTGGACGACAAATAGCCAAGCGCCTACCAGGAAGAGCACCCACAGAGGGACCCAATGGAAGACCACCAGGAAGGCAGCATTTCACATGCATTTTTTTTTAACCCAGAGAGATTGTCAGGGTTCATGTGGTCCAAGTACAAACACCCAAGGTTGGCATCCAAACTGTGTCCACTGCCAGCCAAGCAGTCACTACGATCAGAAATAAAATAAGGATCCAGAGAACTCATGGAAATCTTTAATGCTAATTTTATTTCCCCAAAACACCTGTTTAGTAAGGTCAGAAAGCTTAAGCAGTATCTTCCGCCTTCCCAAAGAAAGAGACAGTAGATATCATTCCAGACAGCAGGCAGCTGGTCCTCTTGAACTGGGGTGGGAGGAAAACATGGAGGGGATCTGCTGGCACTCAGATGCCAGGCCCGAACGGAGGAACACACACCACCCAGCAAATCTAAACAGGGGAGGTATTCACTGACCACCTCATAAGGATAGAGTACAACATAATGTGTAAATGCTGTCAGTTCCAAATTACTCAACACTGATCAATTCAACAAATATTTTTTAAAGATGGTCCCAGGGCCTAAAGGGCATACTGACCCTGGAGGAGCCACAATGGGCAAAGAACATCTCCCACTCGGACGTAGCTGATTGCTTAAGAAAACTTATGCAGAAAGTTTGGTTACAGCAGCTACAAGTCAATGCCCTAGGACCTCAGCCCCTCCCAGGTGGAAATCCTGGCTTTCACCCAGAGCCACAGTTTTAGGTAAGGAGGGAGCATTTATTTAGGGTTCCCAGGATCACACACAGACCTGGGAAGGAGGCATAGCCACCCAGGAATGTTTGGTACAACATAATTTGTAAATGAGATTTAAGTACAAGATTACCAAGTACTAATCAATCCAACAAATATTTACTGTAAAAGTGGTTAGCAGAGCTGGAAATCGAAAGTGGCTTAGAGTCTGATTGAGCCCAAACCTCTGCACAGCCCTGCCACCCATTCTGCAGCCAGTCCTGCTGCAAGACAGGGGTGAGGACCATGCCAGGCTTCCCAGCCAACATGCTCGTTCTAGAGGACATAGTTGTGGAAACTCAGTGAAAATGATGTCAGCAAAAAACAATAGCATAAGGACGCCAAAAGTTTGTTTCTCCATAAAAGCAATGAAAAAACTAACAGAAATAGTCAGAATCTCCTGTTTCAGAACTCTCCAAATTCACCAAAGGCTTGCAATAATCCTGGGAAAAATACGTGAATCTTGGTAATAACAGTAAATTTAGTGGTATTTTAATTTATCTTAGTCCCTTATCCCTCCTAACTCCATGGATGCCTTAAAAAATAATAGCCCACACTCTCATTAAGAAGGGAACAAAATAGAGCATTATAAACAATTATGTACCAATAAATGAAATAACATAGTTGAAATAGAGAAATTTCATAGCGACAAACCACTAAAACTGACTAAAGAAGAAATAGGAAATCCAAATAGACCCGGAACAAGTAAAGAGGCTGAATTATTAATCAAAAAACTTTCCACAAAGACAAATTCAGAGCCACAAGGCTTCACTGGTGAATTCCACCAGATGTTCAAGTAGAATTGAAACCAATCCTTCACAGACTCTTCCCCCCAAAAAAGAAATAATGAATCAGGAGAAATACTTTCTAACTCATCCTGTGAGGTCAGTATCACTCCAATATCCAAACCAGACACAGACATCACAAGAAAACTACAGATAATATTCTTTATGAACATAGATGCAAGTATCCTCAACAAAATACTATAAGCAAATATAGTAGCCTATAAAAAATATTATACACCATGATCAAACAGAATTCATCCTAGCAATATAGGGTTGGTTTACCTTTCAAAATTCAATGTAATATACCATACACATAGAATACAGGGAAAACACTACAAGATCATCTTAATAGATGCAGAAAACACATCTGACAAAATCCAGCCCCTTTCATGACAAAAACACTCAATAAACTAGAAATAGGAGGAAACTACTTCAGTCTGATAAAGGGCATCTACAAAAAACCCACAGCTAACATCATACTTAGTAGTGAGAAAATTTATACTTTACTCCTAAGGTCAAGAACAAGACAAGGATGTCTATCTTGTCACTTGTTTTCAAAATTGCACTGGAGATTCTGGCAAGGACAAAAAGAGAAAAAGAAATAAAAGACATCTAGATAGGAGAGGAAGACATAAAGCTGTATTTCTTTACATATCACATATAGAAACTTATAGAAAACTCTGGCTTGGCGCCTGTGGCTCAAGCAGCTAAGGCGCCAGCCACATACACCTGAGCTGGCGGGTTCAAATCTAGCCTGGGCCCACCAAACAACGACGGCTGCAGCAAAAAATAGCCAGGCATAGTAGCAGGTGCCTGTAGTCCCAGCTACTTGGGAGGCAGAGGCAGGAGACTCGCTTGAGCCCAGGAGTTGGAGGTTGCTGTGAGCTGTGATGCCATGGCACTATACCCAGGGCAACAGCTTGAGGCTCTGTCTCAAAAAAAAAAGAAAATAAAACTCAAAAGAATCTCCCTCACCCCCCAAAAAATTCTACTATAGCTAATAAGTTCAGCAAATCTACAAAATATAAGATCAATATGCAAAAATCATTAGCAATGAGAAATCCGATATGAAATTAGTTTGAAAATCCCATTTATGAAAGCATCAAAAAGAATAACTACTTAGGAAGAAGTGTAACAAAATAAGTGCAAGATTTATTCACTGAAAACTACAAAAAATTATTGAAAGAAATTAAAGAAGACCTGGCTGAGTGCCCGTAGCTCAGTGGTTAGGGCATTGGCCTCATGCACCAGGGCTGGTGGGTTCAAACCCGCCCAGGCCTGCTAAACAAAAAAAAGAGCCAGGCGTGTGACACGCGCCTATAGTCCCAGCTCCAAGGGAGGCTGAGGCAAAAGAATCACTTGAGCCCAAAAGTTTGAGGTTGCTGTGAGCTATGATGCCATAGCACTCTACCAAGGATGACAAAGTGATACTCTGTCTCAATAAAAAAAAAAAGAAAGAAATTAAAGAAGACCTAAATAAATGGAAAATTATGTCCATGGAGTGGAATATTTAATATTATTAAGATGGCAATACCACACTGCACCAAATTGACCTATAGTTACAATGAAATCCCTATCAAAATTCTTACAGCCTTTCTTTACAGAAATAGAAAAGCTGATCCTAAAATTGATATGAAAATTCAAGAGACTGGCTCAGTGCTCATAGCTCAGTGAGTAGGGCTCCAGCCACATATACTGAAGCTGGAGGGCTCAAGCCCAGCCCAGGCCTGATAAACAACAATGACAAGTGCAACCAAAAAATAGCTGGGTGTTGTAGCAGGCACCTATAGTCCCAGCTACTTGGGAGGCTGAGGCAAGAGAATCACTTAAGTCCAAGAGTTTGAGGTTGCTGTGAGCTGTGATGCCATAGCACCCTACCAAGGGTGACATAGTGAGACATTCTTCTGTCTCAAAGAAAAAAAAATTCAAGTGACCCAGAATTCCTAAAACAACTTGAAAAGGAACAAAGTCTGAAGACTCCCAATTTCAAAACTTACTACAGAGTTACAATAATCAAAACAGTGTGGCATTGGCATAAGGATAGACATACAAATCAATAGAACAGGATTAGGACTACAAAAACAATCCTATACATCTGTGGTCAACTGATTTTTACCAAGGAATTACCAAGGATTAGGACTACAAAAGGAATTACAGGATTAGGACTACAAAAATAATCCTATACATCTGTGGTCAACTGATTTTTACCAAGGAATTGCCAAGACCATTCAATGGTAAAAGAATAGACTTTATAACTCACATATCTGATAAGTATCTAGTATCCAAATAAATAAAGAACTCTTAAGAATTCAACAATAAAAAGACAGCCCAACTAGAAAATGGGCAAAAGATTTGAACAGCTATTTCTTCAGAGAAGATATACACGTGGCCAACAGACACATAAAAATATGCTGAACATTTTTTTTTTTTGAGACAGAGCCTCAAGCTGTCCCCCTGGGTAGAGTGCTGTGGCATTACAGCTCACAGCAACCTCCAACTCCTGGGCTCAAGCGAGTCTCTTGCCTCCGCCTCCCAAGTGGCTGGGACCACAGGCGCCGGCCACAATGCCCGGCTATTTTTTGGTTGCAGCCGTCATTGTTGTTTGGCGGGTCCGGGCTGGGGATTCGAACCCACCACCTTAGGTGTACGTGGCTGGTGCCTTAGCCAGTTGAGCTATAGGCACTGAGCCAATATGCTGAACATTAATTATTAGGGAAAGAAAAATCAAACCCGCAATATGATCTTACTTTACCCTCCCTATGAGGTCAGTATCCCTTACAACAAGTCTTGGTAAGGATGTTGAAAATTGTAACCTTCATACATTCCAATGGAATATACACCAGTAATAGAACATATACCAGGAAAAAATATAAATGTGAAATTGTTCAATTATTTGGAAAACAATTTAGCAGTTCTTTAAAAGGTCTAATATAGAGTTACCACACGACCCAGCAATTCCACTCCTAGGTATATGCTCAAAAAAGGAGAAAATACATGTTTACACAAAACTTGGATATGAATGTTCATAGTGGCATTATTCATCATAGCCAGAAAGCAAAAGCAATCCAAGTGCAGTGGTGTTTACAACTAATCAATAACAGCCAGTTAAAAATTTCTTTGTTCCTACTCCATTCGCATTGCTTCACTTGACTAGCAAAAAATGACTAGCCAAAAAAGAGAAAAAAGGAATGAGTACTGACTCAGGATTCTCCGTGGTGAACCTTGATGACATGCTAAACGAAAGAAGCCAGGCACAAAAGGCCATGTGGCGTGTGGTTCTATTTACATGAAACGTCCACAACAGGCAAATCTGAAGACCCAGAAAGGAGATGAGTGGTTCCAAGAGAGCAGGAGGAGCAGACAATGGGGACTAACTGCAAATGGGTACAGGGTTTCTTTTAGGAATGATTAAAATGTTCTATATATATATTATATAATCTTGTGAATGTACTAAAAACCACTGAACTGTATACTCTAAAAAGATGAATTTTATAATATATGAATTATTTCTCAAATTAAAAAATACACATACACAGGCTCAGCCCCTGTGGCTCAGTGGTTAGGGCACCAGCCACATACACTGGGGCTGGTGGGTTTGAACCTAGGCAGGACCTGCTAAACAACAATGACAACTACAACAAACAAACAAACAAAAAAAGCCAGGCGTGGTGGCAGGCACCTGTAGTCCCAGCTACTTGGGAGGCTGAGGCAAAAGAATCACTTAAGCCCAAGACTTTGAGGTTGCTGTGAGCTGTGACGCCATAGCACTCTACCAAGGGCAACATAGTGAAACTCTGTTTCAAAAAACAAAACAAAACACACACACAACAGGAATAATGAAGAATGCCATTACATGGCTTCCTAGAGGCAGGGACTGAGGCCAGGGCAGCTGCCAGCCAGCTACAAGCAGGGCTGCTGCCTGAGCCCTGGGTGCTGCCATCAGTCCAAGTGGGCAGAGAAGTCCTCCAGAGCCAGCTCTGTCACCTGGCTCCTCTTTAGGACGCTGAGCACAACTTCATGAGGTCCCTTTGTAGGCCTCCAATGAATGATATATTTCAACCACACAGAAAATTTGATTTTGAACAATTTCACTTTCTTATTTTAAAACTCAAACGTGGTCACAGTAAAACTACGGTAATAAAAAAAACAAAAACAAAAACTCAAACATGGGTAAGGACACATACCTGGCTTTACTCACACACCTTCAGTCACCTCATCTCAGCAAGATGACAGTGTTCGTCACACAGAAGTATGTCACTAAGCCATCCATTAAGTCAGTCACCTGAACATTCACTTTCAGTAATTTAAAAGCTATGTCTACACATAATGCGGACAGAGATGTGCCTCCCTTTGCTCCTCCCCACCTGGAATGGAAAGGTCACAGACAGGTTGGTGCAGAGAGAAGCAGGACAGCCACTGTGCACAGGAAGCTCAGGGGCCTCCATAGTGGCGTTCCTGGGCCGTCAAGCTAGCTCACACCAGCAGATTGTTAAATTTCCAGAAATTCTGCAAACTGTGAATTCCATGTTGTTTCCATTCTCTACATGGCACCCACAGGGGCATCGGCAAAGTGCATGACCATGTGCCCCACTCCAGGTCACTTAGATGGCGTCCACTGCCCTCCCTGCTCTTGCCTGCTAAGGTCCTGGGGAAAGCTAGCAGGGGCCCTTGAAGGTGAGCAAGCAGAAGAGTGTCCCAAGAGCAGCCTGGCTCTCGGCAGTATGTGGGTGGCAGGGACGTGGAGAGAGCCAGGAGCCTGGTGTGAGGAACTGCCTGGCATCATGAAGGGACAGTGGAGATGGATATCCTGGCATGAATCAGTGAGAAGGAAACTCCATAGCTTCTGGGACAGGAAAAACCTCACCCACTCCAAAGGCCAGGTCAGATGCCCATTCCTCGCTGTTGGCTGGCCCAGTTCCTTGGGTGGAGGATAGCAAGGCCAGCATGGCACGAGCACAAGCGCAGCTGGGCAGACTTCAAGGGAGGCTGTAAACTCCACTCGGACCACATAGCCACATCAAACAAATGTACCAAGAGAGAAGAACTGCAGAAAGCCACCAAAATGTGCAAGAAGGGTAGCTCTGAGCAGTGAGACTGTGGGGTTTTTATTTCCTTTTACTCTTCTGTTGTATCTTTGTGTTTCTAGCTTTTTCCTAATTCTCTAGGATGAGCAGCATTCCTCTGACAGGGAAAACTCCAACAGCGTGCTCTCCAAAGGCTTAACTGTCATTCCCGTGTGGTATGGTGACCAGTCCACACAGTAAGGCAGCCTGGCCCCTGCTCCCACCCGCTTGTCTTCTTAGGCTCATTCCGTGGAAGGCCCAAGGGACTCAGGGTGAGAGGAGCCCTGCTAGGGGAACGGAGGTGCTTCCAGATCTACAATCGCACCCCACTTCCCCCAAAAGCGGCCGGGCCCTACTCACGCCTTTCCTCTGCCTCTCACACACCCCACCCCCACCTCAATACTGCTTCTGTGGCTGCTCCTAACTCATCCCTAGTTCTTTTTCTTCTCTCTTTTCCTAGAAAACTGAGGATGGGGAACCAAGCAGCTGGCAGGTGAGCCCTATGGGAAATGGGAGGCCAGGCCCCTCCCACACGAGCACACTGGGGGTGGCCCACAGCTGCCACTCTCTTGGGGATGGGTCCCTCCATCTCGTTGTACAGAGGGACCTCAGCCAAGGTTTGAGGGTATCTCCAAGTCAGAAAAGTTGGCTTTGGGAAGCAAGGATGGGAGCAGAAACTGAAAGCATCTGAGGGCAGGAAACTCACTAGGTGACACCTCGCATCCCATTAGGGGCTCCTGGAGCTGCCCAAAGACCTGGGGCCCAGCCTTAATGGCAATCAGAGGCAGCGCCCCCTGCAGGCCTGGGACCACCCTGCGCCTCCACCGGCACCACACTGCACTGCTGGGCACGGCCCTCAGCCCCCCAACCTCCTTTCCAAGCAAAGCCACGGGCCTGGGGCTCCCTCTGTCCTGAGGAGTCCTAAGTCCTAGGGTCAGGGAGAAGAGGGACTTCCTGCCAGGACTTGGCTGGAGGGGGCCGTGGGCCTCAGAGAGCAGCCCCTCCTACTCATCCCTGAGTCATGTTCCCGCTTGTGCCCAACCATATTCCAGAAAGGATTGCAGAGGCCAAGACGGGCTGGACACTAGTGAACATGTGACCAGACCTCTGAGTCACTCAGCCTCTGTGACCACTTGTTACCTCATCTGCGAAATGGCAGTAACTGGCCTGACCAGGCCCAGGGGAGCTCCCCGTCCCAGCGCACTCCTGTGCAGCTGGCTCTTGCCTTTACCATTTTTAAGATTTTTTTACAACCCCAGGTTTACAAAGGAGGAAACAGAATGCTCCAGACCCAGGATTCCACAGCAGGGGGTCGGGGATCCGTTTGGAGGGTTTTAGCTTTGCCCTTTAACTGCTGTGTGACCTTGGGCAAGTGCCCTGCCTCGTGGGCACTGGTTTTCTATTAGCGAGGGGATGACCCATGTTCCACGGTTGGGGGTGGGGCGGGCGGGAGCTCCACCTGCTGCTGCCGGCCACGGCTCCCGCCCCGGACTAAGAGATGCGGGCTGGGGCGACCCCTCCCCGACGGTCACCGCCGCCCAGGGAAGGCCCAGGGTCAGACCCCTGAGGCCAAGCGGCCCCGTGGAGGCGAGGTCAGGTGGAGTCCCGGGGCCAAACGAGGAGAGCCACCACTTGGGCGGGGGTCCCGCAGTCCGCCTTTGGGCCCGGGGCCGCGGGTAGGGGCCGTTACCTTCCCGTCATGGTGGCTGCGCACGGTGGGCCCGGGTCGCCTCCAGACTCCCTCCGCCTCCGCCGCCGCCGCCGCCGCCGCCCCTGCGCTCACCAGCCGGACCGGCGCGGAGCTGGGAGCCGCCTAAAAATGGCCAGGAGCGTCTCCACCCGCCCCGCCTCCCCGCCCGCGGTATGGGGGCGAGAGGGGGCTTGGGGGTGGAAGGGCGGGGCGGGCCCGCGAGGCGGGGACACGGAGGCAGGGGTGATGGGGGGAGGAGAGTGGGGTGGGGTGGGGTGGGTCCCCAAGTCGCGCAGCCCCAGCTCCGGGGACACCCGAACGCGGCCAGCGGCGGGAGTGGGTCGCGTCCTCCCCACTCGGGCTCCGCTCGCCACCTCCCGGATTCCGGGCATAGTTTTCCTTTTAAAGGGAGTGAAGTTATAATAAACGCGAACGAGCACCCCCTCCGCGCCGTCCCGCCCGCAGCTCCTCACTGACACCCCCTCCCTGGCCGGGGAACACACACTTGCAAGAGCGAGGGACACGGGGACGATGCTGAGACCACTTCCCCACCGGGCCTCCCAGTCAGAGTTCCCGCCGCTGTCTGGGCCGGGACAGCCTGTCTTTATGCCTCGGTGGCCCGGGAGGGGGTCGGGGCACCGCAGTCCACGCAGTCCTGCCTGGACAACGGGCGTCCCTCTTCTGTTGCCATCCTGACAAGGCATACTCAGATGCCCGGCCAGTGCCCTTCCCAGGAAATACCCATTTCATCTAAGGATGTGGGCGACTCTCAAGTTTGCTGCAGAGGAGAACCAAGGACTCCTTTCTATAATGAAGCCGTTGATGACGAGCCACAGTAAGAGACTCTGAGATAACTTGGTAATATCAAACCATTTAAGGAATCTATTCTGAGAAAATTAAAAGAACAAAACCAAACATCTTCACCATACCTAAGGGCAGATACCAGCTAGTGGAGGAATGTAGCTCACAACTGAAGCCGCCTGAATGAGAAGACCACACTGTGGGCCCAGAGCCAGCAGCCCCATGTGTTAACATATTACCTCTGCTTTGGCAAGGGAGAAAGAATAAATATGTAGACATGACCGTGCAAATGGAAACCCACAAACAAACTAATAGTGGAATTCAGAAAGATGAGTTGATAGTAACACGCAGTTCCATCTGCAGAAATAAGCTTAGAAAAGGCACCTGCTCCCAGGGAGCTGGTATCTTGACATGAGTGCGGTTTGCAGTTATTCCTTTTTATGATTGTGTCTTAGCTGGTTGTTTAACTGTAACAGGATGGCTGATTAAGCATAAGCCTGAGTGATTTTTTGGTTCATGGGCCATAGAGGGAGAAATGCTGTCCAAAGGACTGACTGTAGAGGCATAAGCATCGGGCTGCACCACAGAAATCAACTGCCAGATGGTTAATGAAGTATTGGGGTCCTGTGGGAACCAAAGAAGATGAAAAGAGGTGGCAAAACACCAAAGGCTCCCACTCTCTTTCTCCAGGGCACCCTATTCCTGCCCTGTAGCCTGAAAGCCTCCCTTCTGATTGCTGAGCACACAGGGATCTGCCTGTGGCCAAACCAAGACCCTCTGCTGCTCACCCACCCACCCAGCCACCCAGCTGCTGACCTACCCACCCAGTGTTCCCCATCCTGGGACCAGGGCAAACTCAGAGCAGTCGGGAGCTGGCGATACTGCTCGGAAAGATTCTGAGGAGCCCTGGCCAGCCTCTTACAGGGCAGCCAGATGTCAGAGTTACAGGAAAGAGTCAGCAGTCGCCAAACAGTTGAAAGTCCTTCATTTGTTCCTATACTTGTTCACTCATTCATTCAAGAGGATTCATGCTACGCAGGGACAGGAGGTGCAGCAGGTGGGAGAAGAACAGACCAGGCTCTCGTGGAGGTTAGCAGGGAGTAAGGGATGGACAATAGACAAACAAATATCCAAACTTGATGTTAGACAGAGATCAGTGCTGCAAAGAACATGATAGTGGAGGGGGGCAAGGGAGGGCTGCTGTAGACTAGCAGAGAGCCAGGGAAGGCTTCTGAGCTGGAAACATTTGAGCTAAAACCAAGATGAGGAAAAGAGCCAGCTCTGCAACCACCTGCAGGAACAGCATGCAGCAGGAGAAGCAGCAAGTGCAGCAGCCCTGAGGCGAGAGGGAGCTTGGGGTACTCAAGGTGGGAAAGAAGGCCAGCCCATCTGGACAACTGGGAAGTAGAGCATGGAAAGTAACGGGGGGAGAGGCCTGGGAAGGCAGAGCACCATGGCCACAGTGAAGTTGGATTCCACCCTTAGAAGGGTGGGGCGATCTGAGCAAGAACAGCACAACGGTCTGGCCCCAATGTGAGCGAATCCCAAAGCATTACTGTGAATCAGCGGTTCTCAACCTTCCCAATGCCACGATGTATTTTCACTGTTATAGAGGGGTTGCGACCCACAGGTTGAGAACCACTGCATCTGAATGAAAAGGGAGCATCCACTCCTTGTGTAGCAAGTTCTAGACTAAGTGAAATTAGTCAATGGTGGAAAAGTCCAGAATAGGGGCTGCCTCAGGCTGTGGCGATAGACTGGAATTGACTGGGAAGAGCCGCCTGGGATAATGGTCAATATCTTCATGGGGTTTGGGTCACATGGTGTTTATGTGTTTGTTAAAATCCATGACTATAAAGTTAAGATTTGTACATTTCGGCTTGGCACCTATAGCTCAACCGGCTAAGGCACCAGCCACGTACACCTAAGGTGACGGGTTCGAATCCCCAGCCCGGACCCGCCAAACAACAATGACGGCTGCAACCAAAAAATAGCCAGGCGTTGTGGCGGGCGCCTGTGGTCCCAGCTACTTGGGAGGCGGAGGCAGGAGACTCGCTTGAGCCCAGGAGTTGGA
>CAUYTI010134256.1:0-43313 GCA_963575145.1 Galago senegalensis | reverse complement strand
TTGACAATTATGAATTGAGCTGCAATGAACAATCTGGTGCTACTATCTTTGTTGCCAGGTGATTTTTGGTCTTTTGGATATACACCTAGTAGAGGAATTGTGGGATCAAATGGCAGGTCTACATTTAGATCCCTGAGTGTTTTTCTTTTCTCTTGAAGGGCAGTAGCACATACAGAGAAAAGGCAGACCTTACAGAGAAAAAGTTTGGGTGGGGTCCTGGTGTGGTCCCTGCTTACTCAAGAATTGCCTGTTTTTTGAAGAACACAAACCACCCAAATAGGCTCAACCAAAACGGCGTGATTTTGAGGGGACTCTCATAAAACCCGGCACACGCTGCACAGCTTCCCAGACGCCAGAGGCCTCCGGAGCTCTTCTCTGTGTGTGTGTGCACCTGTGTGTCCTGCGTGTGCTGTGCCATGCGTCCTGTGTGTTGTGTGAGCCATGTGTCCCGTCTGTGTCCAGTGTGCTAAGTGTGCACATGGGCTGTGAGTGCACCTGAGTGTCACGTGTATTGTCAGTATATTGTCACGTGTGCTGTGTGTGCCATGTCGTGTTTTGTGTACTTGTGTCACGTGTGCATGTGTCCCATCCGTGTCCAGTGTGCCGTGTACATGCCTGGACAGGCGGTGTGTGCCGTGTGCATGAGATCTGTCACCCATCTTACTCTCCAGGTCTACATCACCTTCCTGCTCTGTCCTCCTGACACACCCCCTTCCCAGTTCCTACAGGTCTCAGCTGCCTCAGCTCCTTCTACAGGAACGCACCTGCAGATGCTGTCTCTGCCCCAACCCCAATTTCTGAAAAGACAAGTTGAACTGACCCCAAATCAGTGCTCAGCAGTGCGTGACGAGAGGTGAGGGTCAGCACGGGGCCGGGAGAGCACTTCCCATGGTGGGCATCACAGGCACATCTTCAACCCCACTGAGCCCGGAGGGGATGTTCGGAGGGTTAAAGACACTGCACGAGGGGATGTGGTAGATGTGCTCCGTCAGCGTCACCAGTGTAGTTAGAACTCCAAAACCGTGCTGGATTCTGCGATTCCCAACAACTCACAAGTCTACCCAGGGATTTCCGGAACAAAAGGCTCAGGGCCCAGAGGCCATCAGAGGACTTAGAGAAATCCATGTGAGGGGACTGTTCTGCCACCTAGATAGGCTGATCCTGAGAGCACAGTGACACACAGGAGGTCCCTGTCCTGGGAAACACCATCAAGTCAGGGAGACAAAGCCCCCAGGGAGAACGGCAGCACAGCGGGCTGCCCCCCACCGCTCCACGGCTGGGTGAGAGGAGTTCCAGGCAGGGGCACAGGCAGTGCAAGACACCAGGGGCAGTGACCAGCCACCTGCAGGACAGGAGGAGACATGAGGGCATCCACGCACTGAGGACCCTTCTCAGCCCAGGAGCTGCAGGGAGCAGCACGACCCGGCGTGTAACCCAGAAAGGCACCCAGCCACAGGGAGGGGGCCTGGGGCTGCAGGCACCAGGAGTGTGGTGGGCGGCTGATCTAAGAGAGATGCTCAGGACTCTGGGACTGCAGAGGTGGCAGCAGGGACAGAGGGGGCAGGTGGGCTGGAGGGACCCTCCAAGGCAGAAGGCAAAAGGCCCCAACAGGTCCCAGAGGCAGTTTTCTTTTCCTAAATAAAGTGATGGGGCCCAGGATGCTCTTGCTGGTTCTCTTTTCCTGGCTTTGGTCCGCTGGCCCCTTCTCGGGCCTGGTATGCTCCAGGTAGGATAAGGCCCTCATGCAGCCACTGGGGGGTTGCAGGCAGCTGGCCGATGAGGCCCTTTCTGACCCCAGCAGCTCCACGCCCTTGGTGTTTGCTGACTCAGGTCTCCCTGGCTCACCTGATCCTACAGAACTTCTCCCCCTCATTCTCTTCCCTGTGACGGGCCCAGAAGCACATCCCTACCAGACCCTTTGCTCTGCTGGGAGACTCCTCTGTGGCTGGATTTCAGGTCCGAGTCGCTGGAACCCGGGAACATGTGACCTCACATGGGAAAAGGTGTGATGATGGTAAAGGTCTTCAAATGGGAGGATGGCCCTGGATTAGCCGGAGGGAGGGTCCTAAATGTGACCATGGGAGAACGGGACCCAGGAGAGAAGGTGGTGTAACCACAGGGGCAGGGCAGGATGTGGTGTGCCCCTCAGCCAAGTGACACCAAGACAGCTGCCAGCCACCACTCAAAGCTGGACCAGATAAGGAACAGGTCCCCCCAGCTCAGTTTCCAGAAGCAAAACGGCCCTGCCAACACCTGATGTCAGACATTCAGCCTGTGGGACTGTAAGAGAATAAATCCTACTACTTCTCTCTCCCCAATTGGCGGCCATTTGTTACAACGGCCCCAGGAAAACAAATACACCTTCCTCCTCCTCTCCTGTTCCTCAATCTTCCTTTATCCTACCTGATACTCCCCCATGGAAATAACTGATTACACCCCAACTGGACTTTTTCCAGAAGCAAGAAGCAGAAAGACCTGCAGTCATTCTCAAAGGGACTGATATCACCTCCCCCACAGGAAGGTAAAAACTGGTTTGGGGTGGGGGTGGGGGTGGGGGGTGGGGATGGGGGTGGGGAAGCTTTTCATTCTGGTTATGCATAAAGCACAGCTCTGCAGTCAGGACAATAAGAGCCACCGCAGAGCTGGGCCATTAAAATGCCCTGTGGGGTGAGGGTGATCAGGAAGAAATGGGTGAGAAACACAAACTCAATGAACTAGCTCCATGCAGGGTCACCAGGCACTTCCTTCCAGGTTGAACCCCTCCCTGGAGGCAAAGGCCCCAAATTTCAATCCTGTCCTACCAACGGACAGGAAATTTAAAATATGCAGAGCATTCAAGGATCACATTTTACCAAGCATTTAGCCCCCTATATTTACCGAGTGGATAGTCAATAAACATCGGTTCCCTCTCTCTCTCTCTCTCTCTCTCTCACACACACACACACACACACACACACACACACAGATCCTCCCAGAACAACATCGATTGCTGGTCACACATTGAAAGTGAAATTATCATGAAACAGAAGTGTTACAGTAAACTGAGAAAGCCATTAACTTCCTGGGCGTCTAAAGCTCGCCCAACCTGCTATTTGGATCTGCTATAGACTGAATGCCTAATGGGTCCCACACCAAATTCATATGTTGAAGCCCTGACCCAAAATGTGATGGCCCATTGGGGCTAATTAGGGTGAGATGCGGTCATGAGGGTGGAGCCCTCACAATGGGATTAGCGCCCCTATAAGGACAGACACCAGACAGCAAGCACATTCACTCTTTCTCTGCCTTGTGAGGACACAGAGGCAAAGCAAGCTGGGAAGTGACCTCATGAGTAAAGGAATTACCCAGAGTCAACAGCAAACAAAGTCTGCTGTTTACATTGCCCAGGCTGCAGTACTTAGCTATGGCAGCCTCAATACTGGAAATCAAGTAATTTATAAAGAAAAGAAGTTTATTTGCACATGGTTCTGTAAGCTATCAAGTCCAAGGGCCTGATGACCCTGAGTTTTGCCCCGTGTCACACCATGGTGAAGGTCAAAGGAGAAAGAGACAAGTGTGACTATGGACAAAATCTGCGGGGTGTCCCAGCTGCCATACAGCCCATTCTCATGGGAACTAATCACCTTGCCAGAGTGGGAACTCACTCTCTGAGAGAATGACACTCCCACTGAGAGAATGACACCAAGCCACGAATGAGTGAGCCACTCCATGACCCAAACACCTACTGCCACCACCACCAACTGGGGTCAGACTTCACTGTGAGCTCCAGTGGGGACAAACGAACCATATCCAGACCTTTTAGCACAACTCCGAGCAGAATAACATTAGGTCATTTCTACTTCACTTCTAAGTGATAAACACCCAAGGATTTAAAATCAGGGACAGAGGCCAGGTGCAGTGGCTCACACCTGTACTCCTAGCACTCTGGGAAGCCAAAGGCATATGGATCACTTGAGCTTAGGAGTTTGAGACCAGCCCAAGCAAGATCGAGACGCCGTCTCTAAAAACAGCTAGGTGTTGTTGCAGCCACCTATAGTCCTAGCTGCTTGGGAGGCTGAGACAGGAGGATCACTTGAGCCTTAAACTTGAGGGTTTAAGGATGCTGTGAGCTATGACACCACTGCACTCTAGCCAGGGTAACAAAGTGAGACTGTCCCACAAAAAATAAAATGAAATGAAATGAAAATCAGGGACAGGTATTTCTTCAAGTTAGAAACAGCTGCTTTGTAAGTATCCCACACAGAGCATACGTTGCACCCTGGTATCCTCACATTTTACATTTTACAAATTTCCTTCTTCTTTGACACACACTGTGCAAAGCTGTCCCATGTTATCACTGCCACCTGGTGGCCAGCACAAGAAACTACAATGAGCTATGCAACCAGATAGGCCCCTTGCTCAGTCACTGTCCACCTAAACTCCAATTACTGAGGGGTCTAGATCCAGTCCTGGGCACCAGAACAAAGCTAGAAGAAACAGTCCTCCCCGAGCACTTTACAGTTTAGCTTGGGAGACTTACACATGAACCATTCCATCTTAACATAACAAATAAAAGGTACATATCAAGTAATAAATATGGGAACCAAAAAAGACACCTCCTGCAGGAGTGCTTCAGCTTGGAGGGTGTCTGAGCAGGAGTCTGCCTGGCAACAGTGGTGGGGATAGAGCAAGTTGTCCCCTGGCTGGAAAGTGGTCACATCATCCAGAAGATAGTGCTGGTCACCAGCATGTTTAAGGGGTTTGTCTGTGTCTGAGGGAGCTCATGTCCCCAGCTGGAGGCTGCACAGCAGCAGAGAGTGTAGCTGAGGGACTTCTTCATTGATAAACTCAACAAGGGAAGTGTGGCTGTGGCCTGGAGGGCATCTTGGAGCCGGTGCACAGGGGACATGGTGACCCACTCAGATGCCTTTAGGTAGACTGGATGCCTCCGATTATACTGTGAGAACTGAGGCTCAGACCAGGCCAAAACCCAGGAGGAGAATGAGCTGCTATAGCACAGGAAGGGAGGACAGTGGGTTCAAATCTAGGGCACAGAAGATAGGCACAGGCTGAGCAGGTGCGAATACCTTCTGGGCCTGAGGACGGGGCAGAGGAGGCAGGAGAGGAGCCTGGGCCAGAGGGATGGGGAGCCCTGGCCACCATGGAGCTCTGACCTGAAAATGCATCTGTTTGCAGGTTATACTGCCGGATCGTGGCAAGGGTGGGGAGAGGTGCTACTAAAGATTTTCTTTTAAAAAATTAAGTTTCTACTTTTATCAATGCCATACAATGGGATGGTTTTAAAAGATAGATGGTTTTACGCCAGGGAGCTGCCCTGCCCCCACCCAGCCCCAGCCCACAGGGAGCTATTTCTGCAGCTGTTTGACTTTCATTTCTAAATAGCACACATTTGACGATCCGTCTTGATTTCCTTCTCTTTAAATAAATATTACTTATTGAATTCCTGCCAGAGAAGACGAGGGTTCCCTCATTTATCACACCACCCAATACAGTCGTGTCCTGGACTGTGGTTAAATCATCATTCCCGGTTTGCACCATTAGGGCCATCTACGTCTTATCACACAGGCAGTCAGCTGTGGCTCCATTTCCCTCGAGTGAATAATGGCCACATTTTAAAATCTGACTTTCAGGCCTAGTGCGGTGGCTCATGCCTGTAATCCCAGCGCTCTGGGAAGCCAAGGAGGGAAGATCCCTTGAGCTCAAGAGTTCGAGATCAGCCTGAGCAAGAGCAAAACCATGTCTCTATTAAAAATAGAAAAACCAGCCGCATTGTGGAGGGGCGGCTGAGGCAGCAGGATGGCTTGAACCAAGGAATTTGAAGGTGCTGTGAGCTGTGATATCACTCTCACAGTGACAGAGTGAGACTGGCTAAAAAAAATAAAATAAAATCTGCCTTTCTGTTTACCTATAATTAATGTATCACCAATTCTGACAGAGGTGTGAATTGCAGCATCCTGGTCTAGTCCTATGAGACGGACTTGAGGCGATCCCTGATTCCTTTTGTCCTGAGCTACAACCCTCTCTGAGCCATCCACCCTCCCTCGCCCACCAGACCAATACTCTGTGCCCCTCCCAGGCCCTGCCTGGCCTCTCCCAGTGCAAGGACCCTCCCACTGAGTGCCCCAGCTCACCCTGTTGTCTGGGTAGACCTCACCTCCCGCAGCCTCACGAGAAGGGAGCATGGGAGGGGCATATCTTAGAACTGGCATCTGAAAATGCCTTGGGAACACCCTGACGTTGACTCGCTAGACACAGGTTGGAAGGCTTTCCCCTCCACGTTCTGAGGGAATGACGGAATCCCTGCCAAGCGAGCTTATGGCCGCTGAAATGCCGACTCCCTCATATGGAACTTGAGTTTTCTCTCTTGAAACTTGTAAGGCTGCATTTTCATTCCTCTTCCCAGAGTTCTGAGCTCCTAGGACGCTGTGCCCTGCTGGGGGCATTTTCTCACTCATTACACTTTCAGCGACAACTCACATCCTCCTGCTCAGTGGCACTGTGATCTCTGTCCATCTCCTCTCCTCTTTTTTCTGCTCCATCCGGACAGCCCATGACACCCATGTTGAACGACAAGATGAGCCCTCAAACTCTATCAACATTCCAGGTCTTTCCGCCAGCCCCTTGCCTTCATCAGCATCACCAGATCGTGTTTTCTGCAATCGAGATCCACCCTCAAGAGGCTCGGCAGTGCTTCCCGGTCAGGGCTGCCCTCACCTCCCTGACCACGCCGGAGGGAGGAGGCACAGCACATCAGCACCTTTGGGAATTCTCTTCTGCTCACTAAACTGTCTCAGGGTCCACCCAACACCGTCACTTCTACCGTTTAACGTCTGCCTTCTGAGCTGATGGTTTCCGCTGGAGCGCTGCAACTGTGTACGGGCCCTGCCAGCAGGAGGCCTCCCCCACCCGCCTTCCTTGGGAGGATGAGCCACAGGACTCTCAGAGGACGAGTCCTATCCACGGAGGTGACAGCAAGTGCAAAGCCCCTGGGCAAGAATGTGTCTGATGTGCTTGAGAAAAAAGCAAAAACAGAGGCCTGGGTGGCTGGAGCAGAGTGAGGACGTGCAGAGACAGAGCTGGTGAGGTGACAGAGCTGGTGAGGTCACCAAGGTCCCCGCTGGCCCATCACATAGGCCTGGTCGTCCACATCCCAGCAACACCAGTTTCAGCCCTGCCGACATCCTCATGCCAGGCCACCAATGTCAAGCTCTAGCCGACTACCTGCTCCTCCCTCCAGTAGGCAAAGATCTTCACTAGGCTTCTAGGGATGTGGCCCCCTGCTTTCCACCTTTCTGAATCCTCTTGACCTCTTGCTCTCTGCAGACTATGCCCTCATCCCCTTCCCAGCCATGTCATAGAACACAGGGCTGTGTGTGCACACCTGGCTCTCACGCATGTTCACCTGGCAGGTGAGCCTATGCTCTTGTGAGCACACCCACCTAGGCTCACGGAGACCAGTGACCCCCACATATACACACCTCCCTGGGCACCAGCCACCCCTTGCCTACATGCACCAGGGCACAGGTCCAGGCTGACTGTGCGTGGCTTGCTTACAACTCAGTAATCTTAGACTCCTGAATCTCTGGGTCACCACCAAGCTGCACCCTTCTTCCCTCTCACAGGAGCCCACGTGGCTGCTCTCTGAGCTCTTGGGTCTGCAGCTCTTAGCGGTTGATAAGGAACCTCAAGTGCCCCCCTCAGCCTCCCTCCCCACTAAAAAAGCCCCTCCCAGCCCTGCTCGATTAACCAATTAACCCAGAAAATCCCTGGTGTCGCCCTCAATCTGGTACAATTCTCGATGAGCCCCCCAAAACACACACTCTCACATGCCACGTAAAGTTGAAAAACAGCCTTGTGGTCCACAGGTGCAAAGAAAAACACCAACATTCTGGAGTTAAGGACACCCTGACTCCTAGAGCAAGGCCTTCCAATATGGTCTAGCTCAGGCGTCCTCAAACTACAGCCCACAGGCCACAGGCAGCCCACTGAGGACATTTATCTGGCCCACTGGGTACTTTTGTCACTGCTTCCTGTCCTGCTTAGCAGCTGACTCATCCTGGGGCCCACAGTCTGGCCCTCCAATAGTCTGAGGGACAGTGAACTGGCCCCCTGTTTAAAAAGTTTGAGGACCCCTGGTCTAGCTGCTGAGCACTTGAAATGTAGGAACTGTGACCAGGAACTGAACTTAACACTTTCTAAAATCATAATTGCATTGAAATTTAAGCAGCTGCGTGTGTCCTGTAGCTACCACATTGGGCAGCAAAATCTAGAATATTCTGCTGAATCTACCTCACTCATAATCTAAGTTTCACCGACACTACTCACGCTGCCTCCCAGGATGACATCTGCTTTGCACACAGGGTCAGTGTGCACCATGGAAGCACGAACTGATTTCTGTTTGAGCTGTTCTAGTGCACATCTCACAGAGTAAAATCCAAAGCCACACAGACCCTCTGTAGTCTATTTCCTGCCACTGCTGGCCATCACCCCCACCTCCGTCCCTCACAGCTGCTGCCCCCCTGGCTGCTCCTGGAACACACCAGGCCCATGCTGACCCCAGGACCTTTGCACTTGCCAGTCCAGCTCTCTGAAATGCTATTTCCTAGCACATCCTAAAGGCCCACACCTCCTCCCTCTTTCCTGGTCTCTGCTCAAACGTCCTCAGTTCCCATAAAAGAGCCTCTCGCCCACAGCCCTGTATCCAGTTTGTTCCACCCCCTCACTGTGCTTTATTTTTTGTCATGTTATTTACCAACGTCGACATGTTACATGTTGATCTGCTCACTTGTTCGTTAACTGGCGTATACTCCAGAGAGCAGGGTGCCGTCTGATTCCTGCAGCATCTCCCCTGCACCTAGACCAGAGCACGGCTCCAGCGAGAAACCCATACACACTGGCTGAAATAATGAATTTGATCCCTGATTACCTTTCCTCACAGATAAGCTTGGAACACCAGCCACATTTTGGGTTACCCAGGTTTCTCAGCCCTAAGCTAGAAATACAACTTCGGCTTGCCTGTTTCTATGGGAACAGAGTCTGAATCCGAAATAAGACTCACAGAAGAACTTTTAAAAGAAGCTACTTATAAATGACTGACTCTCCAGTGGCATGCCCTCATCAGGGACACAGGGTCACACGGCTCTGAGGGGCAGCTGGCCAGGGAGGAGCCGTAAGCAAGGTGAGGACCGTGGCCGTGCTCCCAGCCCCAGTCAGGGTCCAGTGCACAGAGGCTGTCAGGGTATGGCCGCGCTTTCTCTTTTTTTTAATGAAGCTGGAAAACCAAATTTTTATATGAAATTCCTGGAGATTTAGACACCAGAAACAAATTCCTTTTTTTAAAAAAGCTCTGAGCAGGCCACAACCGAACTCAGCTCTCTGGGGTCGGATCCATCCTCCAGAGGGCAGGTGTGAACACAGTTCCACGGCCCCTTTTTTCAAGAGCTTGAGAGCTGGGGACCCGGCATGGCTCACTTGGAAGAGACACATGGCACCTGGCAGGTCGCAGCCAGTGCCCGGCCCCAGCCTCACCGAGCTGCGTCTAAACACACCACATGAAGAAGAAAAGACAAACAAAGATGCTGAGTTGGCTGGTGGTTCGGTCGTGGGACGGGAAGGCTGAATCGATCCCATCACGCCTCACTCACTCTGCGCCAGTCTGGACGCTCCTCTGCCCACAGAATGTGGGCGCTAGGGGTTGAAATGGACAGAAAGGCTTTCGCAGGGTGCAGTGTCCCTGCATCTGAAATCGAGGCATCAGCAGGGCTGCACTCCCTCCCTCTGAAGGCTCTAGGGGAGGATCCTTCTTTTTTTTGAGATAGAGTCTCAATCTGATGCCTGGCCATGGCATCATCACAGTTCATAGCAACCTCAAACTCTTGGGCTTAAGCGATCCTCCTGCCTCAGCCTCCCAAGTAGCTGGGACTATAGGTGCCCACCACAACGCCCAGCTAGTTTTTCTATTTTAGTAGAGACAGGGTCTCACTCTTGCTCAGACTGGTCTCCAACTCCTAGGCTCAAGCAATCCACCTGCCTTGGCCTCCCAGAGACCTGTGATTACAGGTGTGAGCCACCGCGCCTGACCTGGGAGGATCCCTCCACACATCTTCCAGTCTCTGGCTCCTGGTGTTCCTTGGCTTGTGACCACCTCACTCCAATTTCTGCCTCTGACTTTATGTGGTGTTCTGACCTGTGTGTGCCTGTGTCTCTATCTTCTCTTTTTAAAAGGACACCTGTCATGAGATTAGGGCCTCCCTAATGCAGTGTGACCGCATCTTAATTCGATCACATCTGCAAAGGCACCGTTTCCAAATATGGACACGTTAACAGGTTCCAGATATAAACTTTGGGGAGGGAAACTCTTCAACTTAGCACAGGGGAATTCAAAAACTTTCCGAGAGATCCTAAGTGGCTTTCCCAAGGGCACACAGCTGAGGAGAAACCAGAAGGCAGACGTGCGTGCCAGGCATCTGCTGTGCCCTCTGGCTAGACCCGTGGCCCAGAGTAGCACTGGCATCCACCTGGCAGCTCTCCTGGCGGGTAGCTGGTGCCTCAGCAAACCCAGACCCAAAATAAACCATCTTCTTGGATGATTGAGAACCAGGATGAGAACGCTGGAAACTACTTCCATCCTGCTCATAGAAATGGTGTTGGAAACAGCACACAACTCTTCCAAGGACGAACTGTGGAAACTGCCATCTTTTGTCAGTTCCTGGCTGATCTTGCATCCTCTTTTGCTTTGAAAGTGGAGACAGGCAAGCTGTCTGGTCGCTTGGCTGTCTCGTTCAAATAGCTGGTCTTTTCATCAAACCATAAAGCAAGTGCAAAACACCAACTCCGGGTGGTTACGGAGCTAGGGGGTGGGTCCCACACCCTGGAGATGGATCCGAGCTGGTGACGATTCTCAAGGTGGGACAAGGCCAGCTGGGCAGCCCTGGCTCCGTTTGGCCCCAGGCCTTGGGCAGCAGCAATCTCAGCTCCCTGGTCCACACCACCCACGTCTTCCTGTGGCTGCTGGAACAAGTTATTACACGCTGTGGCTTCACGCAACAGAAAGGTATTTTCCCCATAGTCCTGGGAGCTGGAAGTCCAAACTAACATCACTGAGCCAAATTCAAGGCACCAGCACAGTCACAGTCCCTCAGAAGGCTCTAGAGCAGGGTCCTTCCTGCCTCTTCCAGCTTCTGGGGGCTCCATGGCAGCCGGCAGCATCACTCCAGCCTCTGCCCCCCATCCCTGCCTCACCTCCACGCCACTGCCCACACCTTCACACGGCCTCCTTCCCTGCGTGTGGCTCACCCTGAGCTGTAACTAGGATACCTGTTGAGATTTGGTCCCTGATATTAATGATGGGGCCTAGTGGGAAGTGTGTGGGTCACAGGAGTGGGTTCCCCATGAATAGATGAATACCCTCCTCGGGGGGTGAGCTGTCCTCCATTCATTCCTGAGAGCACCTGCCAGAACGTGGCACCTCCACACTTGCTTCTACTGTCCCCAGGTGATCTCTGCACCTGCAGGTCCCCCGGCATCTCCTGGCACGAGGGGAAGCAGTCCCCACCCTCGCCAGAGGTGGGTGAACTTTTCCAGACTTCAACACTGTGAGCCAAGTGAACCTTCCTTCTTTCTAGATTACCCAGTCTTGGGTCTTCCTTTACAGCAACGGCAAGATGCTCCCAGAATTAGGGTGATGTCTTCCCCTCAAGGCCGCATATGTTCAAAGTCTCTGCCATATAAGGACACATTCGCAGGGTCCAGGGCTTAGGACCTGATACCTTTGGGGGACCATTATTTTACTTAACCTAGCACACCCGTTACAATCCTACTGCGGCCCCTGCCAGGAGCTGCCCACAAGTGCCTCCTCCAAGTCTAGAGCCTTTCCAGACTCCAGGCGTCTGCCATGGCCCCAGGTCATTGTGATTTCTGATGATAAACAGATACCTGGTCTTCCTCCCAGTTCCTGGCACAGAGAACCTCTGGAACTTCTTTTGTTATTTATAAAGGACAATCTCCTTCAAAGACACTGAAGTTGAGGACAATGAGGTGACCTCTGGAAAGTCCCTAGAGAGGGGGCAGCTGTGGAGACCCACACTGTGATGAGAGGGCTGGACCCTGCAGCCCTACCCACACCCACCTCTGGGGAGGGGAGAGGGGCTGGAGGGTCAGTAGCCAATGACTTAATCTGCTGTGCCCATGTAGCAGAGCTCCCATAAAATGCAGTAAAGTTCAGAGAACTTTCCAGGTCACAGAGCACGAGGAGGTGCTGGGAAGTGGGAGGTGCCCCAGGGAGGACAGGAAGATGCAGCCCTCCTCAACTCCCTCCCCCATGTGTCTCCTCCATTTGGCTGCATTATATCCTTTATACTAAACCGGCCCACAGGTGAGTGAACTGCTGACCTGAGTCCTGGGAGCCATTCTAGCAGAATATCAAATCCAAGGAGGGGGTCTTGGGAATTCCCAGCCTGTAGCAGGTCAGTGGGAAGCACAGGTAAGAACTGGGTCTGGCAGCTGGATTCTGAGACTGGCAGGAGCTGGGGGCCATCCAGTGGGCCTGAGCCTTTAACCTGTGGCATCTGACACTGGCCAGTAGACAGGGTCAGAATTGGGTTGAGTCTTAGGACACCAGCTGGTGTCGGAGAGGCGGCTTTTGGTAGGGAGAGACCCGCACCCCTGGCGCCAGGGTTGAACTCCTGAGAGTCCCAGTAGAGCAGAGGCCCCCTTGTCCTGGGGTGTGGCGCCCAGTTGCTCCGGCAGGCCCCCTCTGCAGGTGCAGCAGATAAGCCACCTCCGTCACTCCCGTCCTCATCCCACCCTGCTTCTTCTCTTGTCACTTGCTCCTCCATGACCTTCTTTCTTATTTGTGGCCGTGTTACGGTCTTGCCTTCCTGCCCAAGGATGGATCCGTCTCCAGGGCTGAGGCGGGCCCAGCTCAGAGGAGGTGGTCTAGCACCACCTTCCTGGTGGCTGCACTGTGGCCCTTTTCTTTTTTTTCTCTGTCTCTCTTTTTTTATTGTTTGGGATTCATTGAAGGTACAAAGAATTAGGTTGCACTGATTGCATTTGTTAAAGTCCCTCTTATAATTGTGTCCCACTCCCTAAAGGTGTGCCATGCACCGTGACCCCCATCCCCCCCATCCCTTCTCCCCTCTCCCCACTTGCTCATTCCCCTTTTCTTTTCCCGCCTGCAGGATGTAGCTTCCCGCAGTGGCTGCCATCCTCCTTGGCCTGCTGCAGACAGGTCCTCTCTCCTCTCTCTGCTGAGCCAGACCATGCGGCTGGTCAAGATACACGGAGCCAGGCAAGCTGGAGGGCAGGCTGGGCCCATCACAGTCTAATCGATCAGGGGTCAGGTGCAGGGGTCACATGGGTGGTGGTCTCTCTGGGCAGGTGGTGGGGAGAAGGAGGATGCCGTGACTGCCCCAAAGAGGACACAGGTGGCTATGTCCTCCTGGTGGCTATGATGTTGGACAATCAGTCTGGGCTGGACCTACAAGCATAAGCTTTCCTGGAAGAGGTCTGCGTGGTTACTACAGTCTTCAGGAACCTGACAATTGGCCAAAGTCCACTCTTCCCATTTTTAATGTGGACTGCAGCACAGCAGGGGGCATCCTGACACCCTGCTCATGACTTTAGACGGGAGGAGTGAAGTCCTGGGAGAGGACGGGATCACCTTGGCCTTGCTCCCAGCACCACGTGGACCACGATAAAATGAAATCAAACAGTTTTGTCTTAGAGTCACTTAACAAGGAAAGAAATTCACAACAGCACCTGGTGGGAACAGGGACTAGAGGAGCCTGTCAAGCAGATCTCGTTGGTTTCCCAGAAAAACACAACACCTAGAACCATGAAGTCACCCAAAATGTCAGGCCGCCTTCCTCGCTGTCCTGTGCAGCAACTGAGCAGCTGCTTCAGAAACAATGTCATCGGAGGAATCATGGCAAACACGGTCACCTGCAGCAAGCTCTCACACCCACGACCACCTGAGACACCAGGAACTTTGCCCAACACTCTCTGGCTAAGTCGCTAAAGATGGAAACTCGATTTGGAGCTCCACGTGTGAGTAGAAGATACTCAAAGGGCCTGTAGGACCAGAGCCAGGATCCGACCTGTCAGGAGATGCAAGGTCATGGTTGTGGGCTGCATCCTTCCCGGTGAATGTGCTGTGGAAAGGCCACATCCAGCGAAGCTTCCCCTGGGACCTGAGAGCAAAGAGCCTGACACGACAGAGAACCGTCACGGTGTGCGTCCATGAGCACCTGTGAGCCCCAGCTCTGCCCGCGGGGCAGGCATCCACAAGCCTGGGGTCTATCAGCTTTTCTAATAACAAGCAACTTGAAATCTGGTTCTTTGTTTCTGCCCTTGGCCTCCTTCCTCCGCCTTCTGGGTGCAACACACTGCTTAGGGAAGGACATAGGGTCTGTTGGCCAGCAGGCCTAGACCCCCCTTACCAGCAATGGGACCCAGGCCACTCACCTGAATTTTTTGCCCAGTGGAGACCCCAGGAGACCCCACTTCATGACACTATCTGAAGTAACTCAACCTAGGACTGGGCAGGGCTGCCACTTACCAGAGGGACCCTTATCCACCTCGCGGCTGTCTTTGTCTTTCCCTCCCATTCCATTCTGGCCCTTCTCTTGCTGTATGAAAATCGAACTTGAGACTATTATGAATGTGTTTCACTGTCATTGCCTTTTTCCTGATTTCCTCCACCTTCTCTTGGCTTCCAGATGCCTGGAATACAGCCCTGGCATGTGCAGAAAAAAGATACCCTTGCCAAACACACAAAGCCAGGTACTAAAATCCTTGCCTCCAACACACAGTGGAGCCCCTTTTCAGGATGTAGCTGCTGGGAGGCAGGAATGACCCTCAGACCAATTCTCCTGTGCATCAGCCAGAGACCCTGAGAGAAACAGTCCAATAATAGGGGTATGTGTGTGGGGGTGGATGTATATACAAACATATACACAGACTCATAAGGCCTGTAGGGCCAAAGCCAGGATCCGACCTTGGCTGCATATGCTGCAATATATGTGCTGCATGCATATTTTACATACACATACATATACACACATATTAAGATATTTATTTTAAGAAAGTGCTTTACAGAACTGTGGGGATGGCAAGTCCAAAATCAATAGGGCAGGCTGGGAATTCAGGCAGGAACTGACACGTGAGGCAGAATTTCTTCTTCTCTGAGAAATTCCAGGTTTTGCTCACAAAGCCTCCAATGAACTGGATAAGGCCCACCCACACTCCAGAGGGGAATCTCCTTTACTTAAAGTCAGCTGACCGGTGTCAACCACATCTGTACAACACCTGCACAGCAGCCGCTGCATCAGCCTCTGAGCTGGCAGCCGGGTACCGGAGTCCAGTCAGGCTGACACATCACAGCACCTGTCACGACCTGTTTCAACCTCTCTCTACTGCTCTGCCCACAGCCTGTTTCAACCTCTCTCTTTTGCTGTGCCCCCTTCTTGGCTCAGGTTTTCTGTTTTGAGATTTCTTTCCACTCTATCTTTGTTCCCAGATGTCTGCTAACTTGGCCTGAGCAACCTGGAAAGCAAAGGCCCCTGTTGCTGGCCCTCTGGCACACCAGGACGCAAGAGAAACTCCCCAGCAGAAGCAGCCTGTCCTTCACTCCAGACCCGGGAGCCTGGGAGCCACTGACTTGCCGCCAACTAATTCTAGAATTCTGGTTATCTATCTCTCTGTATCTCCATTTCTCCCATATATTGGAGACAAGAAAGCCTAACCGCGGAGGTTGCTGAACATTAAATGAGAACATACAGAAGAGCATCTGTGAGCTTTCAGACTCTGTGCAATGCAAAGAGTCATCATCACCATTACCACCATTATAGTCACCAGGATCACCATCATCACCCTGGTCATCATCACCATCACCACCCTGGTCATCAGCACCACCACCATCATCACCATGGTCATTATCACCACCACCACCATCATCGCCAAGGTCATCATCATCACCACCCTGGTCATCAGCACCACCATCATTATCACCCTGGTCATCATCACCACCACCATCATCAATATCATCAACATCACAATCATTATCATCCTGGTCATCACCATCATCACCACCACCATCACCATCATCGTGGTCATCAGCATCATCACCAGTGTCATCATCATCACCATCATCTTCATCATCCTCATCACCACCATCATCACCACCATCCACTACCTACCATCACCTCTGATGGAGATACACGCACATAACACTAAGTGATGCTTTTCTTCCTCCTTCTCCTCACATAAAGCACTTACATCTATCTTTTGATTCTCAGGCCTTTGCAGACATCAGAATCCCTGGAGAGTTAAATAGAACAACTAACTCTAGAGCACCAGGCCCTGCCCTGGAGCTGGTGAGTTGATGGGACTGGGTCTCAGATCTATCTGGCTGATAAGTCCAGCATTTGAATTAAAGGCCAGACGCACTCCGCTAAACATCCTATAATTTCTCAGACAAGCCTGACTTCACGACAGCAGCTGGATGTCACCCACATTTTCCAGGTGAACATATCTGATCCCTCTTCAATGAGCCTCCAAGCAGCATTTCCCCCACATACTCAACATCATATGACTCATTCTTCAGGATTGGGAGAACAGTGAGTGAAAAATAAAGGCTACGGGTTTCTTACGGACAAGGACACACAGAGCAAATTCAGTCTCCTTATATAATGAGAACACAAGGGAAAAGATATGAAGGAGGAAGCTGGCTCCAGCCATGGACAAGTGGGGCTCAGACTGGGCATGCAGGTCAGCCGGGACCACATTCTGCTGACTACCTGGGCCACATCTGCAGTGTACAAAGTCCAATCAGTTTAATGGTATTTTGTACCATTTTTTTAGGACCACTTGTGACTGTCATTAGCAAAGATGGCATTGGGTTCTGCAGGTGCGGTTCTGCTGCTGTGAGGGTGTACTACATACCCTGTCAGGACTCACAGAAAAGGAGTGTCCCCATCCCAGGTGGTCCCTGTGGGCATGGGACAGTCGGGGGATTGGCAGAGAAGTGCAAGCCACCTTCATTGGCCTTTTGTCCTGGATGCCACGGGACACTTTATCCCCCAGAGCATCAACTTGCAGTTATAAGCCACTGCCCAGAAGAATCAGAAATGGCTCTTGGTGTTATCCAAGTACCTGCTGTGATGCAAAGGGCGTTAGCAATTAGTTTTCTTAGCAATTTAAGCAACTTTTAAAACCTTGTTTTAAAAAAGTCCAAAGAACCACATTATTTAACAGCCAAAACCAAGTTTTTTAAACCAAGCCCAGTAAAGCACAGCTAACGCCACACCCACAGGGGCAGATGTGGCCACACCAGGAAGCAGAAGGAGCCCCAGGATCCCTCACAGTCACAGCTGAAAGAAGGAATTTCCTTGGAGAGTAACAGCAATCATGGAACACCCGTTAGCCACCAGAATCCCATTTCTACAACCCATTTACTATTAAACATTTGCAAATGGCATGATTCAAGACTGAAATCGAGGCACCCCATGATGGAAGAACTAAGTAAATGCTTTTAACAGTGGTTATTAAACATCTGGGCCCAGCTGTTGGGCTGAACTCATTCATTTTCCATACATCAAGCCTGTATATATCTATCAGTGATATATAAGAAGGATATTAGTAAAATCATCCATGGAAACTAGTTCCAAAGCCCTCTCTCAGTGCAATAAAACATAAAAATTATTTCTACATAAGGAGAATCATGGACACATCAATTTTGGGGTCCAGTGAATACATCTGACTGTGTATAATATTGGAAAGCACTTCTAGAACTTAGTGCATTTAGATAAAAACATTTATTTTCACCCTAAACTGTCTGCTATCTGGTCAACAGCATCCACATGAGACGAGCTTCACACCCCGTGCCACGGAATATTATCCAGCTGTAAGAAGGAATGAATGCCTGACACCTGCTATGACCTTGACAAACCCTGTGGTCACAATGCCGAGTGGGAGAAGCCACACACCAAGAGTTACATATTAAGATTCCATTGCTGTGATGTGTCCGGAATAGGCAAATCCAGAGACACAGAGTAACAAGTGGCCGTCTAGGGGTTGGAGGAGGAGAAAAGAGTGACCAGTTAGTGGGTACGAGATTTCTTTTAGGGTAACAAAGAAGTCCATAACTTGGCCTGGGGCACTGGCTCACCCCTACAATCCTAGTGCTCTGGGAGGCTGAGGCAGGTGGATCACTTGAGCTCAGGAGTTTGAGAACAGCCAGAGCCAGAGAGAAACTCTGTCTCGACCAAAAATAGAAAAACTAGCCGGGTGTTCGGGTGGGCACCTATAGTCCCAGCCAGTTGGGAGGCTGAAGCAGGAGGATTGCTGGAGCCCAAGAGTTTGAGGTTGCTGTGAGCTAGGATGCCACCTCACTTCACTCAGGGCAACAGAGTGAGACTGTCTAAGAAACAAAACAAAAAAAATGTGCATATTAGACAGTGGTGATGGTTGCACAACACAGTGAAGGTGGAATGTGCTCAATGCCACTGAATCACATATGTTACAGGGTTAAAATGCGAAGTGGTGTGTTTTATGTATTTTACCACAATTAAAAAAAAAATTAGAACCTATGCACATATGTTCCATTGTAGAGCACACTGACCCATGCCGGGTTGGGCTGTTCTCCCTTCACGAGGGGACAGCAGTAGGGGGTAGGGGTGAGGGTTGCCAATGAGGACAAGCCACCTCCCATGAGATGCTCCTGAAGCCGTCCTACTCCCCAGGCAGGCAGTGGATCCACCACTTTCTAACAGCCACACAAGTAAAAGCACCCGTGTCTTCACTGACCCTGCAAAGTGCTTCCTTGAACACTCCACCTGGTGCATGTCTGCACCATTGATGCCGTTTGCTCTAAACAAATCATAGCAGAGCTGAACAGGAGAGCTGGAATACACCAGCAGCTTCAACACCAGGAGGTGGAGGGACACAGCACAGTCTCCAAAGGGAAAACGTCCACAACCAAACCAGCCAACCTCGTGCCACATGGACACGAGAAGACGCAAAGACTTCAGCCCTCCTGCTGAAATCCACTCCCAGGCTGCTCTTATTTTTCAGGACTCTCTTTACCTGAAATGGAGTCTGGCTGTTGTAGTTTTTTAATTCCTTATTTCCACCTCGAAACAGCAGCACTCGTGCACAGCTGTCCTGCAAATTGGAAAAGGAGAAAGTAGTTTGTAAAACAGTGCCATAGATAGTCTCCAAAGATATCTGTCCAGAGGCTCAAGCTCCCAAGAAATGAGGACAGTCTCGGCGCAAAGTTAAAAGGGGTGGGGGGCACGTGGCCTCTGGCAGCTGCAGGATGAGAGCACACAGGGTCCCGCACGCTCTCTGTGGCAGCGGAGACTTCACTGCTACAAATGCTGTCTGGACAACAGCTTGGCAAAACCCATAAAAATTTTAAATATATACCCCCCATGACCAAATGATCCCATTTTATAAGACTATGCTACAGAAAGTCTTGCACATGTGTCTAAAATATATAACAAGTGAAAAGCCCTAAGTAAAATACCAATTGAAAGGAAGAGGAAATCTTAGATTTATTCTTTAAAAGCTTAAAGTCGATATTGTAGGAAAGCAAAGATAATATCCAGAAGGATCACACCAGTTCACAGCTTTTAGTTTTCTAGGAAGGAAAAGGGGTTAGGGAACAAACAGGAGGCATCTTTCTTTACACATAGATTTAATTTTTTTTATTGTTTGTTAAAAGCAGGCCAAAGTTATTGCTCATCTATTTTTATAATGAAAACAGATCTACACCTGTCCATTTATTAAGCACCTACCATCCGTCCATGAGGCTGACAGTTCTTGCCACCCCTTTCAAAGGTCCCTATAACATGTGTGTCGAGGGGGGGAATGACCACAAATGAAAGGGCAGATGGTACAAAAGTGATGTAGACGTACTGACAATAAGAAAGAGTTTGCCTAGTAAATTCAGTTGACTGTTCAGAACAAGTAGATTCTGGTTTTGGAAAACACTTCAAATGGTCGAGGGGATGGGTACAGTCACTCACACCTGTAATCCCAGCACTTTGGGAGGCTAAGGCAAGAGAAGGGCTGGAGGCCAGGAGTTCAAGACCAGCCTGGGCAACATAGAAAGATTTCATCTCTACAAAAAATTAGCCAGGTCTAGTGGCTCACGCCTTCAGTTCCAGCTTCCTAGGAGGTCAGGCAAGAGGTTCGCTTGAGGTCATGAGTTCAAGACCCATCTGAGCAACAGCGAGACCTTGTCTCTACTAAAAATAGAAAAATAAGCTGGGCGTTGAAGCAGGCTACTCAGGAGGCTGAGGCTAGAGGATTGCTTGAAACCAGGAATTTGAGGTTGCTGTGAGCTAAGACGACACTACTGCACACTAGCTAGGGTGACAGAGGAAGACTTGGTTTCAAAGAATAAAAAAGTCAAGGACAGGCTGGTGTCACTCGTCCCACAGCAGGGTAGCCTCCCACTGGGCTGGGGCACCCCCTACAGGACCGTGCTGATGGCCCCAGCACGAGTCCCAGCTCGCCTGCCCCGGGTGTGTCGGGCATCCATCTTTACCTATGGTCTGGTGTCTAGACAATGAGCACAATAACCAGACACGACACTTGACAGGTAACAGTCAAATAAAGGATTAAGTGAAGTAACCAACCAGGGATTCCCACCTGGACAGGTCACAGCCCCCACCCCCGTCCTGGGGAATAGCAAGGGTCCAAGGGAGCGGACGAGGCACAGGCCACAGGGCCTGGCAGAACAGCAGATGTAAAAAGAGAGCTAAAACCCCAGAGAGACAGAAGGCAGCTGAGCGGCTGTCCAGGGCTGGGAGAGTCAGAGGGATAGGGAGCAAACGGGCCCAGGCTTTCTGCTTGGGGCGATGAAGACGATCTAATGGGGTGTAATTACGTCTCAGCAAAGGTGCTACATGCTGAAAAGAGGGAGGAAGTGAACCACGTGGGCAGAAACTCTGCGTCAGTCCCTGCAGCTGACGTGAGCTCTCAGGACCTGGCAGCGCTGTCCCCCAACCCCCCACCGCACAGGCAAGGGGTCCCGGGCCTCCGCCCTGTGATGGCAATCATCAATGAAGCCACCTGTGAGGGAGCGGACAGAAGCCCGGAGCAGATGACTCCGTTCTGGGGGTGTTCTCTGACGGGGGTGGGCTGCTCAGAACACAGGAGACTCAGGTGGGGTAGATCTGAGTCATGCAGACAAAGGCCACCCAGCCTCTGTGTCCTATGCCGCCAGAGTCCTGGGGCCTCAGCAGCACTCACCGCTGGCTTTGATCACCTTCTGTGTAAACGCCCACCTGCAAGCCTGGGGGTGCACTCTGCTCATTCCCATCCAAGGCCGCCTCTGTGCAGAGGGGCCGTGGCTGGCGATGCCACAAACCCACGGAGAAAGTAAGCGTAGACCACCCCGTGCATGGTGCTGAGAACCCTGTCCTGCCGCCCTGCAGGAAGGCCAGACTGCTCAGGAGATTCCCCCAGAGCCTCTACAGACCAATTCCAGTGAGACACAAACCCCAAAAGTGTCCCAATACCCTGGGGTGGTGGTTCTCAACTGGGGGCAATTTTGCCCTCTAGGAGGCATTTAGTTGCCCCAAACATCAATGCTACTGGTGCTGAGTGGGCGAAGGCCAGGGATGGTGTAAAGCCTCCAGCAACACAGAACTATCCTGCCCCAGATGGTGCTGAGGTGACAAGCCCTGCCCTGGGACTCCCAGCAGCCCTGATGGCAGGCATTAACCATGAGCAACAGGTGCTCCCAGAGAACAAGAGAACAGGACCTCAGTCTTCCCTGCATCACCCACCCCTGCCACACGCCGTGGCCTCATCTGGCCCAGAGAAGTCTCTTCCCAGAACATGGGGCAGGACTCAGGGAGGGCCCGACAGGTTTTACAGAGGACTCTGGCTGCTCTCTGAGAAGGCAGGGAGACAGGATGCCCTCTGCTGACCTGGGGCCAATTCACTGGGCACTGCAATTAAAGGAGAAGGCAGGAAAGAAGCTCAAGTTGAAGGATCAGATGGGAAAAAGCCAGGACAAGGGAGCATATCTGCCAGGCGTTCCACTGCACTAAACAAGGAGCTGTGGGCATGCAAGAGTGGGATGGTCTGAGCGGGGACGGGGGGCCCACACCCCACGGGGCTAGAGCCAAGAAGCCCGGAAACCACAAGGTGGACTCGGGTTTCTTCCCTGAGATCTCCCTACTCATCTAATTTTTGCCATGAGCACTTGTTTATGCCTTGCTTTGAGCACAGTAAAAAATATAATTTTAAAAAGATACAAATACGTTCAGCAAACACATCTTTCATATTTGGGGTTCAATTAAATCCAGGATTAAGAAAAAGCCCTGGCATCAATTCTGAAGTGCCCAAGGTCACACACCTGGGGTAGGGGCAGGTCCAGACCCCTGGGTCTAGTTATTTCAGCCCAGGGTTTCAAACTACAGCCCTTAGGCCTACGGTGCCCATTTGTTTTTGTAAATAAAGTTTTATCGGAACACAACCACATTCATTCACTTACACATTTTCTGTGCTGCTTTGGAGCTGCCAGGGCAGAGCTGAGTTGCTATGAGAAAGAACCCTATAGCCTGAAAAGCCTAAATTAGCTGCTCTCCCACCTTTAACAGGACAACTTTGCCTGCATCTCCCCAGCTCAGACGTGTTTTCACAGAGACTCACCTGTGTGGCCAGATGCCTTAATATTGAACATATTAACAAATGATCTTAAGGCCCCGACCAGGCTGGCGACAGGATTGCTGGGTGACAGCCAGCTTATGTGCTAACAGGACAGGTTCAAAGTGGTTCCACCTCTCAGGGCAAGTCCCCTGAGCCTCAGTTTCCCCCTCTATGAGTGTGCACAGCAGGCTTGATAATGGGGCAAGAGGCCTGGCTCTAGTCAATGCCCCTTCCTCAGAGAGTATATCTGATCCATGGAAAGCAAGGCCCACTACATCCCCTCTATGCCCCAGTCACAGGCACCTGCCAGACTGTTACCAGGTACCAGGAATGGTGAGTTTCTGTGGGCGGCCAGCACTGCAGTAGCTTCACACGATGTCCCCCTCTCCACTGGATGAGAGGCAGAGAGAGCTGAGCGCACTGGCTGGGCCCCCTACACTGTCCCTGTCCTGATCCAGACCCTCCTATCTGTGCTCTGACTTTGAAACTCACCCAGCAGCCCAACCACAAGTCATCTATCTTCCCTTCAGTTGCCCCCAGCTGGGTCCTGTAATTTACAGTTGCTGGCATCTTCATTAAAACAGCAGTACCATCAGGCAACAGTGAACAAAATATATTTTTTTGCTTTAATAAAAAAGAAAAGGAGGAAGGACTTTAAGAGAACTGAGGCAGGGGAGACTGGAGGGCTGGGGGAATGTGGGGAATTTCACCAGGTTTTCTTCTGGAGCATGGGGGGGATGGGGGGCAGGGAGGAGGAAAGGGGAGAAGGACCCCAAGGGGATGAAGGCCAGTGGGAACATGAAGGCTGGACCCTGGAGGACCTCGCCCTGAACTGACTTTGCTCTGGGTTCCAAGTGCACCCTGGCCCAGAGGCCTGGAAGGACCATCCAGCATGGACAGTCCAGAGGAGGGTCAGAGCCACCCGGCCAATCAGAATTCAGGACACAGGAGCCCTGGGACACCCCTCACCTGACAGCCCTTATTTCTCAGCAAGAGCTTGCCCTGAAAATCCCCTATCCTAAAGGATGCTTATTTCCTATAAAGGACTGAGAATAAACCTTTCCAGGCATTGCTATTCTAAGAGCAATGCAGTTTGGATCCTAGAAAAGGCCCCACTGGCCCATAAAGGGATGACCTTGACCAAGTCAATATTAACCAAGCCCCTCGATCAGTAATTTCCAACCAGAGTGCTGAGAGGAGCTTAGGTGTGCCGTGAAAACAGTTAAAGATCATTAATTATTTTCAAAAGAAGTTCAAAGCACAGTAAATATGCCCCTTTTTTTTACTCTTTTGGTTTTTTGATCATCACAATTTAAGTGTGCCACAGAAGTTTAACTGTAGGTCCAAGTGTGCCACGAGATAAAAAGGTTGGAGAACACGGCCCTAGATACGTGACTGGTCACCATAAGGCTGACCCACGCGAGATCAAGGTCCAGTGAGCTACTCCAAAACTGGAGGGTAAAGGGTTCACCTGGCTGAGTCCCAATGACGCCTGGGCGTGTGCGAGCTCTAAGGCCCGACAGGTGCATCTGCATGTGTGGGCACACGGCGGTGTGCACTGTGTTCTGAAGCTCAGAAAACAGGTCCATGCCTTGTGATTCAACCATCTAGGCACCCCTGCCAGTGGACGACGGGAGGCCCCATTTTTCAGAGAAGGAAGCAGAGGTTCAAAAGTGAAAAACTGTGACAACTTGGGGTTTGAGACAGGGAGGGAAGGAAAGGTGATGTAGGCGGGGTGCTAGCAGGGGCCTGCCCTGTTGCCCTGCGCACGCGGCGCTCCTGTCGGGGTGCATCTTATTTGACTCATCTTTGTGCCCGAAGTTGGGGAACTATTCAGCCATAAAGAAAGGTGGAGACTTTACATCTTTCCTATTTACCTGGATGGATTTGGAGAGTGTCCTCCCAAGAATCACAGGAATGAAAAAGCAAGTGCCCAATGTACTCAATACTAATAGGAAACCAGCAGATGAGCAACCACACACACACACACACACACACAAGAGAGAGAGAGAGAGGGAAAGAAACACAATTAAATTCAAGAACGGGGCGGGGGCGGAGGAAGCGGATGTGTGAGCTCCCACCTGACCAGCACACCTCCTGGGTGGAGGGCTCAGCTGCGACTTCACCTAACAAACACAAACGATGCCACCTAATCATACGTAGCCTTATATTACTCTGAAATAAAAAAACAAAATAAAAAGCAAAGGAAGAAGCCAACGAAGTATACAGAGAGAAACAACTTGCTTTTTTTTTTGAGGACCAAAGCCTTAAGAAGAATGTCACTGCACCACCAGCTTTTTCCCACAAGTGTTCTCAGAGACACTTTCCTGACTACACGTGGCTCCCCTGCACCCCAAGGAGGACGCGGGGCCTCTGGGTCCCCCCAGCTGCTGCAGCCCTGACATTATCATTTCTGCTTTTCAGGTGAACAGACAGACTGAGAAGCGTGCTCCTCCATGAACGCACTCCGAGCTGCAAACGCTCCGGGTACCATTCTCACCCTGGGAGATGCAGAGGCAAACAGGTCTTAAGGTCTCTGCCAGGCTCCAGCTCGAGAAGGGTCACAGACTGTCGAAACACAGCACAGGGTGGGCGATTCTGAAGATCCACCAGAACCAGGCAAAGGAGAGAAGAGTGGTGGGGTCGCCCGTCGTCCCTGTGCTGTGGACAGGGGTGGGCAGCCAGGCACGAGGAGCCCAGCAATGAGGACAGAGCCCCTGAAGCCCCACAGAGGGGGACGCTGAGCAGGAGGCAGTGGCGGCAGGGGGCTGGGCGAGGGGGTCCCAGCAGAACTGGGCAAGGATGTGGGCCACGGGGTACAGGTCTCTGGGTCACAGGAAGGGGCTTCAGTAAGGGAGGGACACAAAACTTGAAACCACTGCAGCATCCTGCAGAAACTGGACTTTAGGGCAGAGAGATGAAGGAAGGCCAGAGGTCAGGGGTGAGGGAGATGTGACAGGGTCCCAGGCAAGGTGGGGAATGGTGCAGAGGGCAGAGGGGGTGGGGTGGGAGTGCAGGATCCTGGGGCAGGAGTGAGGGTGAAGAGGAGGAGGAGGCAGCCGGGTCTTAGGCCGAGCTGTGGAGGGAACGCTGCTACCCACAGAGTGAGTGGCTCTGAACTGGAGTCTCCTGAGAAGTCAGCACACGTGGGGATATTGTCCAAGCATCAGAAATCACTGCCAGAGCTCAGGGTGGAGCCTAGTGGGCAGGTCCTGACTGGAGCTGTCAGTGTTTTCCAAAGTGGAAGGGCACGGACAGGCCTGCCTGAGGTCGCTGTGGGAGAGAATTTGGTAATAGGCACGTGCAGGGTGGACATCTAGAGATATTACCCAGATACCACGGAGATGCTGAGTGGATGGGGACTGAGGAGTGAGCACAGAAGGGCGTGTGGGTGGCACCGCCCTGAGCGGGGCTGGAAGTGTGACCGGACGGTGTTGGTGAGACGACAGGGAACGTGGAGGCCGAGTGCACAGACATCTCTCAGCGAGATTTTGGTAAGGATGGGCTCTCGCTTCTGCAGAGAGAAGGTGGTGGGACATTTTTATAGAGAGGACAGAGGTCAAAACAGAGATACTGGGCAGCAGGATGTGAACTTGGGAGTCCCCACCCTGCCAATGCTGTCACCTTAACTGCACCGAGACTACCTTCACTTAAATGTCACACATTACTAAATACCCCACAAATTAGCAATTCACCTCCAGGTGAAATTATCCCTTACAACAGCAGTTCTCAACCTGTGGGTCGCGACCCCTTTGTAACAATGAAACTACACGGCGGCATTAGGAAGGCTGAGAACCACCGCTTTCAACAAGGCTGCCTCGTTAGCCATAAACGTAACAACTCAGACGCTGCAATTAGTAAAATGGGAAAGTGGTAACAAGGACAGTTGGGACAGTGATGTCACGAGGCAAGGCTGGACTCTGGCCCCATGGACCAACCTCCCCGTGAACAGCTGTGCCCCAGAGCAAGAGCCAGGGTGGGCAGGACCACACCCCTCACGTGCCAGGGACCCAGGTGCTTCTGCCCGACCTGTGCCCTGTAGAGCCACAGCTCACTCCAATGAATGGGTTATGGAAACGTGTCCCCTAAGGCCTGGGGCGGGGCATGGGCGGGAGGCCGGGTTTCACCATTTACTGAGTTACTTTTGGACTAAGTGTGGCTCCTCTCATGTGTTTAAAGAAAAAACCAACCAAAATATCCACCAAAAAGCTCACTGGGGGGAATCTAAGGGTGTACCCACAGTGCTCGAGGCTTCAGGGATAAGCATCCCCCCATCCCCGCCAGGTGGCCCTGTGGAAGCAGCCACAGAGCTGCCAAGCCCTCCGTGGGACAGTGGCAAGAGCCAGAGACGCCAACGGAAAACGTGCCCCTCTTCTCACCTGGGCTCTCGCTGAAATCAAAAGACTTGATCCAGAGGGGTGGTGGTTCCCTGTGTTTTTTACCTTCCAGACAAATTGGCTAGGCCTAACAACCTTTGATATTTAAAACTCCCCTGCTCCTTCATTATCTGGGGCAGAAAAGCAAACTCCAGGCTGCTTCCCTTCCTCCAGAGCCCTCGGAAAGCCAGCAGGTGGTGAGGGAGCTGACAGATTAAACACAATTTGCTGCTTACAATCAAAGCCCTAATTAGGTTATTTCATAAAAGAAGAGACGATATTCTGATCACAGTATATATTATTAGAAGTGCAGGGCAGAGGCCTGCCCCAAACTGATACAACACACGTATCAATCCCCACACCCGGGTGTTCTGAGAATTAATGAGAGGCTTGTTAAGGCAAATCACCACCATCACCATCACCACCATCATTAGGATCAGGACTTAGTCTGCCCATAGAAAGTGGAGGCAGCAATGTGTGCACGTGGTCTTGAGGGCACAGTGGCTGGAGGACAAATGCACCGTCGTCCCAGGATGGCCAGGAAGCAGGAAAGCTCATGGGAAGGAAGCCTCACCCAAAGAGACTGGGAGAACCCACGATGCAGGGAAGGGGATAGAACACCTTTCATTAGCAATTTCTTGACCTCCACAGCTGTGAATGTACATCTGGTGACCCAGTGATATCCAAGAGTGAGGCCCATTGAGCTACTATTAGATGCCGTGGTGAAACAGCAGCTGCCCAAGTTACGGTGATTTGTGTAAGTCTGGTCATGATCCGTCGGGCAGAATGGGAAGGGAGCTTTATGAGCATGGCGTCCAGTGAGCTGGTCCTGTCTCAACGGCAGAGCCAGCTGCCTCACACAGACGCCTCAGCATTGCTGAGATGCCGGGATTTGGGCTGGAAGCCTGGTAACTGTGCTACCAAGGGGTTCTCTAGGTAATTCCAAAGTGGAGTTACAACTCAAGTAGGAACCTCATGTGTCACCATTACCACTGTCATTGTCATCACCACCACAACCATCATCACTGTCAACACCACCACTATTGTCACCACCAACACTATCACTGTCATCATCACCATCAACACCACCAACACCACCATTGTCACCACCATCATCATCATCACCACCACCACCATCACTGTCATTATCATCATCACCATAACCAACACCATCATCACCACCACCATTCTCCATCATTGCCATCATTACGGCCACTCCTAACTGAACACCTACTGAGTGCCAGGCACACCGGGTTTGTTTTCTATGTTTAGGCTCCTAGCAACCCTGTGAGGTTGGCATAACTTTCCCATGTTAGAGACAAGGAAATTCAGGGCCAAGGAGAGACAGCATGGCAAGGTAAAGGTCTAGACCCGACGGGACCCGACAGCCACTCCTCCTCACACTGCTGCTCCACTGAACTGAGGCTGCTCCCGAACTCCTTCCTCTGAACCTTACACTGATTCAAAGGCCCCTTTGTCCCACCTGGGACAGTCTGTTCCTAACACCACTCCCCAGCGTGCCCTGCAGGACACCCTTTTCTGTCTGACATGGCCAGAACGGGTTCTGTGTCTACACCTGAACCTGGTCTGACACAGTCCCACACATCACATGTGTGCAGATGGGTGCCCGGCATGCTGGTGGGACGGACAATACAGAAGCTTTGGGTCAAGTATGATGTGCCCTGCATGAAGGGTGCAGGCTGGGGGCCCCGTCCCTCCCAGACAGTCGGTCAGCAGCACCTGGCGCACACAGGCATGAAGCTAAGCCTCTCCTGGAATCACACTGAGCTGCGTGGCCCACACCAGCTTCTCCACCCCATCCCCAAGACACCTCCCAGGGCGGGGAGGGGTTCATGAAGCTGGAGCCCAGCATACTCACGGACTTTGCATCTGCATGTGGTGTCCAGCAGCCCAGGGGACAACACGCCCAGAGCCTGTGACTCCATACAATGACCCTTGGAGGGATCACAAGACAGGCAGACAAAACCAGGGCTGCCAACTCAGGCACCTGTACCCAAGCTAAAAAGGAGGGACACACAGGTCCCAAGCCTGCAGCCTCCCCCAGACCCAGCAGGGAGGGCGGACGGCTCCCCCACACCCCGCCCTGGGGAAGGGAGTGTGTCCACAACTCCCGCCAGGAGAGGGGCAGATGCTGCCTTCTGCTCCAAGGCTCAGCAAACCATGGCCCAGAGGCCAGAGGCTCCCCCGCCTGCTTCATAGATAGTTTTTTATTTGAACACAGACATACTCTTTCATTTCCGTACTTTCTACAGCTGCTTTTGCACTACATTGGCCAAGCTGAGGAGCTATGCTGGAGTCCATGCAGCCCTCAAAGTCAAAACTATTTACTACTTGGCCCTTTATAGCAAGAATTGGCTGACCCTGACCCCTGTGCCAATCTGGGGCCCACAGGGAAGGGGTTTCCTGAGAGTGCAGCAGCCAGGGTAAGTGAGGTCAGGTCACCAACGTATTTTAACCTTTTCTAATAATAAAAAAGCAATGCTTTCAAAGACCATCTTGTCCACAATTATTTCAAGTGACAAAAAGCACACTTTCCCTGGGTTTTTAATTTTTGCTTTTTTTTTTCCAAGACAAAATATGCCCAAAATCTACTGGGGAAAATTAAGGGATGTTTTTCTATCTAACGCCGTAATTAGGAAGCAGATGCTAGTACAGATGTTTTACCAGCCACAGCCAAGCTCATGATGTGTTTTTCTAGTGCAGCTGAGCAATGCAGCTCACACTATTAAAGTCATTCACCACCTCAGCTCGGTGGGTACTGAGGGCTGCATGCAAACCCCATCAATACGCTTCCCTTAAGGAGGAGGCCGGCGGCAGCCCTGCAACATGCCGCTCCAACCCCACACGCTTGCTGCTCTCCTGGGCCAGGTACGGAGACACCGAAAGATGGTAGTTTATGTCCCTGAGAAGACGGACACAAGGGCAGGGAATGTTGGTGAGGAAACTGGTCCTGGACATTCCACCCTGGCTGTGTGTTGCAAATGTCTGCAGAGCAAACTGTACAACTAACGGTATCAAGGGGTCGGTAGGAAGTTGGGTTTTGAAAGATGCATAAGAGTTTTTCAGAGGAAAGAATCCAGAGAAGTTTAATACCATGCGGGGCCGCAGCAAAGTGGCTGGGGGCCCGGGTTAGTGAGTAGCCAGGGAGGGGTCAGGGAGGACTTGGTGTAGGTGAGGCTGAAGGTTTCACCCTAGAGGGCACAGTGAGCGGCAGGATGGGAGGACGGCTCTGAACGGGGAAGGGAATGCCGAGGGCCCACAGAGACCCAGGCACAAAGAGCCCAGGGCCTCCAGCAAAGCCCCTCTCTGTCATCTCCCTCTGTTCCTCCAGGAGGAAGGCCCCCCCCACCCCACTATGCTTGGTCACTCAGCATAGCATCTACCTCTCCGTACCCTGCAGACTTGAGGCTCCTTGAAGTCAGAGAGAGAATAATTTAAAAGGGGGGCGGAGAACTCCTTAAACAGTGATGCCCAAGGATGAGCCTGACCTTGAGTTCTAAGGAAACCAGCAGCCTCTGCCCCCTGAAGCAGCATCCCCAACCCCAGGAATTCCCCGTGAGCCGTGCCCTCCTCACCCACGCCACGAGCTCCCCTGTCGCTCTCCTCCCACCTGCAGGAGCAGCAGCTCTCCTGCTTCCCCTCTGCACAGCCCCCACACACTGCCCAGGACGCCCCCTTGTCAGGTCGGGCTCACCCTCCCAAGGGCAGGGATCAGGCCTGAGTGTACAGCGCCCCCCAGACGCTCTGCTCTGCTGCCGTCCTGGGTCACTTGGTCAGTCTTACAGAAAAAGTGGGCACTTTGATTTATTCACAGCAAGGTTCCACCTCTGGGTCTAGACTGGGAAGAACCAGAAGCAGAGTCCTGAACGGATATTTGCACGTCCACGATTACAGCGGCGTGATTCACAACAGTGCGGTAGAAGCAGCCCGCATGGCACGTGCAGCCAGAGAGTGCTTGGGCGGGAAAGAGCAGGAAAGTCTGACCCACGCTAGGTGGACCTCGAAAGCATCACCCCAGAGGGGGCTGACCAGACAGGAGAGGAAACGCTGCATTATTCCACTTACATGAGGCCCCTACGACAGCCAAACTCAGAGACAGAAAATAGAGTGGGGGCGCCAGGGCCTGGGGAGGGACTAGAGTCAGTGCTTCATCTGAGGAAGGTGGGAGAGTTCTGGGGATGGGCGGTCGTGACGGCTACACAGCCACCGCAAGGTTCTTAAGGCTGCTAAACTGTGCACTTAAAAGTGGTTAAAATGATAAGTTCTTGCATCAGGGCATATTATTACACGCACAGTGGAAAGCTGGCTTTTGCTACGTGATGGTGTCACAGACCTCTCCTGGGGTGCCAGGACTAACTCAGGCTTTGTTAGCCACGTCCTTCCCCATTTCATGACTCTGACAGGCCCCTCTCCCCGTCCCAAGTTGACACCTGCTATTACAGACTTGGGAACAAAGCCGTTTGCTCCTCAGCTCCCAAGGGTGAGGACAAGAGGACCCTGGTTCTCACCGAGACTTGCCCTGGTTCAGTGCACATCTTCTGGAAGGTGCACAGCTCAGAGGCTCAGCCCTGGAGTCGAGCTGACCTGGGCCTGGAGCCCAGCCTGGCAGGCTCCAGCTGTGTACCCAGGCTGCTCACAGTGTTCCCTGGGGCTGTGTCCTCTCTCCCACAGCAGGTGAGGCCCACCTGAGAGGCCCCTGGCACTATGCCCTGAGCCCCCAGGTAGGGGGGAAAAGGTGTATAGACTGGGGGCTCCCACTGACCTGGTTGTAGAGGGCACAGATGTGCAGGGCCGTGTTCCCCGACGCGTTCTGGGCGCCCATGTCCGCCCCGTAGAACAGCAGGTGCTCCAGATGCTGCACGTGTCCGTACCTGCAGGCCTGCAACACAGAGCCCCTGTGAGAGCTGCCCCACCACCTGTGCGGACCCCCCTACCCACCGTCCTATACCCAGCCCTGCACACATCAGCACTGGCTGTGGCCCAAGGCTTGGGGTGGCGGCAGGAAGAGCCACTTCCCTGGCTGGGAACTGCGGAGGAGCCTCATGACTGCTTTGGGGACTTGTGCTTGACTGTCAGAGGATCTGGGAAAGGGCCCCCAAGTTCCTTCCATTCAGGCTTAGGGGCCTAGATGCCTAGAAACACATGGGGCTATCATTTTCCTGGCCTCCCTGGCAGGACACCCAGCCCTAGCCTTGGGTCACCAAGGAGTGGGTGGCAAACAGCTGGAGTTTGGGGAGCCCATGTTGGTCCTTTTGTGTGCAAGGGGCAGCCCCACTGCTGCGTTCAGTGTAACCCAGACCCTAAGCAGGTGCCGGGAGGCAGTGACAGGGCAGTCCTCAGTGTGACCGGCTCTCACCGAGCCTTGCCGGGGTGAGGATTGGGAATAACAAGTGCACCTTGTGAAGGCCCCCCCACCCCACTATGCTTGGTCCCATTAGGACGTGTGGTCGAGCAAATCTGGGCCCCGTCTCAGACCTTCCCTTTATCAGAACCTTCACCTCTGAGGTCCCCACCTACATTGTCATCTATAAACAGGGACAACACAGCACATCACGGGGCTTGTGTCTGGATCACAGGGGACAAGGGACCCCACAAGACCTCACACAAGGCCGGGTGCCCAGCAGAGCTTGATATGCTGGTGTGACCCTGCTCCACCCCGGCTCATAGGGAACAGGGAGGTCCTACACGTTGATGAGTGTGCCTCTGTCCACCCACATGGTAGACAAAGCATGCTGTTGGTAATCCTGGGCTCCTGATCATTGAGACAGACAGAGGTGAACTTCACCTCTGCAGGGTCTAGGAGAAAGGGCTGCATCTGGGCAATCAACAGGGAGGAAAGCTGGCAGGGAAGATATTACAACTATCAATTTGATGAGCTTTTTTTTTTTTTTTTTTTTTTTTGGCTAGGGCTTGGTTTGAACCCACAACACTTGGCATATGGGGCCAGCGCCCTACTCCTTGAGCCACAGGCGCCGCCACTTTGATGAGCTTTTAAAAAACACCAAGAAACTTCCACTTTCATTGTAGTGCCTCCCACAAAATCCCATTAAATTTTTTTTTTTTTTTGAGAGAGAGAGTCTATATTGCCCTCTGTAAGTGCTGTAGCGTCACAGCTCACAGCAACCTCCAACTCTTGGGCTTAAGCAATTCTCTTGCCTCAGCCTCCCAAGTAGCTGGGACTACGGGTGCCCACCACAACACTCAGTTACAAAGTCCTATTAATTTATAAAGCACATGCTTCCCGCTGAAATGGCTGCCTTTGCCTGCCCTGCCCCAGGCCCCTTCTCCCAGGAGCAGCACCTGCAATTCCCTTTGGGGCCCCCAACTGTACCCTGAGAAGTCCCAGGAGGGCCTGCTCCACCTTGCCCCTGTAGAGGGCACAGGACAGAGCCCAGAGCAAGAGTCCCTCCTCCCAGGCATGGATACAGATGGCTGTGTGAGTGTCCCAAGCTAGAACATCTGTCAGAACTACTGGGAAAGAGAAGTCCTTCGTTCCTCCTGGGATGTCCAGGAGAAAATACTGCAGATGCCGGGAGCTGCTAGGGCCCATCGACAAGAGAAGTGAAGGAGGGAGAAATGAGAGGAGGAGGAGAGAGAATAAGAGGTGGCATGCAGACTAAGCCCTATGACACCGCCTGAGCCCTGCTAAGCTGCCCTGCCTCTGCATTTTTCCGGGTCATAAAGACAAGGCATAATCCCCACGCCCCAGAAACCAGTTTGAGTCGGGATCTTTGTTCCTCACATTGCAGAATCACTGGCTATTCAGCTCTCTCCAGAGGACTTCTAACAGGCGACACTCTGTTATAGTTTAATTTAATTGCTCTTTACTCAATAAAGAAGAGAACTATGTTACCATAAAAACACTGCACGATTAATCCAGACTCATTATTCCCCCCCACCCCCACCCCCACCCCCCGTTAATCTAAATTTACAAGGCTTTAAGTTCCACCCCTGGGATAGCTCCTGGGCACACTGCCCTCAGCAGGGGTCACATGCCCTCAGTGCCAAGAGAAAACGGAGACACTGACCCCTGGGCCCGCCCTTCTCGGTCCTCTTTGCCCAGAACATCGCTTTTCAACACACAGGCTGGTAAATGTTGAAAAGAACTAAAACTGAAATCACCCGTAACCCCACAGTCTTGCACATCTACCAGGATTTAGTTTAAGATCATCTCAGTGAGTCTCCTTTTTAATCCCTGGTTGTTGAAGCACAGAGGTGGTGCTTGGGATAGGGGTGTAGTATGAACCCACAGTCCTTACCATATAGAGAAATGGAGAAAAGAAAGTGAAAATGTGGGTACACATACGACATACCTCCCTGACTCTGGCCACTGAGAGGGCGTGGGGTCAGCAGCAGTCCGGCGGCAGTCAGCGCTACCCGGGTCTCAGAATCTACGCTGAAAAGAACCAAGCCACCTTGGAGAAATGGCCAATTCCAAGGCCAAAGCAGAAAAAAAGCAAGGACTTGTAACTGTTGGTTGCACCAGAAAAAATGTAAGTGGCCTCAAGTTGATGGGGATACATCCCAAGGAGCCCCCTTGAAGGGGCAGCCACTGGCTTACACTGGGATAACAATGAATTATTTATTACCTATAAACAGAAATCTAAGGGTCTTCTCCTTGCTATAAACAAAGGAATAAGCAAGAATAGAAAACTTTTTTAATATAACAGAAAGTCAACTAATACATGTATAAGTGATGAGAGGATTCTAACAGTCTCCATTTAGGAACCATGATGGTGACAATTAATCCAGGCCAGAAACGCCACTGGACATAGAGTAACTATGTTTGAAAAACCTGGTAGCCCTGAGGTGACCAGAACTTCCCAGTAAACACACAGTAACAAGGAAATGGTCATCTTGTGTCCCTGAGAGGACGCCACTCCAGGAGCTCAGCGTCATAAGCTCTTCCCGCCAAAATGCAGGATCTCACAAGCACACACTGAACAGACCCAAACTGAGACAAACTGGCCCTCTTCAAAAGGGTCACAGCCACACGAATCGAGGGAAGACTGAGGAACTCGGACCCCAGACTCAATCCTTCTGCTGCAGGGGACACAGCTAGGCCAACGGGCGGCACTCAAATATGGGCTCTGAGCGAAGGGCGTGTGACAGTTCCCTGTGATTTTCCTGCAACCCTTCCATAAGTTCAAAATGAAAACAGTCTTTTACAATTTTAAAAAGAAATAAGGACTAGCTTGCCAGCAACAGCCACCAGAGTGTGGGAGTGAGGACCTTGTCCGCCCCAAGATGAGCAATGCTAACGCTTTCTTCTTGTTCTGAGAAGGCTGCTGGGCTCTCTGGCCACTAGAAGGCAACTTACAAGGACTGAGGGAAGGTTGAAATAATTGAACGTAAGACGGACGGAGTCGGCCCTTTTCCCTCTCGCATAGGAACCAGCTTCTTGAGGAAAATGCCTGTGCATGGGAAACTCCACCCACATCTTCAGCCTCTGAACCTCCAGATGAGGCCTGGGCAGGTGCATTTGGATAAAGCCCCCAAGAGATTCTGCACTCACCCCAGCTAAGCCTCCCATCTGACCACACAATTTGGTACAAATTATTTGAGAAAGGGTGCTCTTTCCTTTAGGCACTGTACTGCCACCTGCTGGTCATCTGTGATAAACCTACAGTCCAGCATTACAGCAAAGAGCTGTGCCCCCACCCCACAGGGATTGTGCAGCGCCCAGCGCAGCAGATGGAGAGCCGAGGGGGTTGCCGTGTTGCAGCCAGGCAGCCAATGTCTGCTGAGGTGAACCCCCTGCTGCTTTGGCTTGGCCCCGTGCCCTGAGCAAAACTGTGCCCGTCCAAACCACACCTGGACACTTCTGCACCAGTGCTTTTCAACCAGTGTGCAGTGAGAGGCTCTTAGGTTGCACCATAAGAATTTTCAAAAGATCATTAATTAAATTATTTTCAAAAGAAGTTCAAAGCACAATAAGTATATTCTTTTCTCTTTTTTTTTACTTTCTTTCTATCTTTTTAAGTGTGTCATGAAGTTTGACTATAGGTTTAAGTGTGCCAGGAGCTAAGAAAAAGGCTGAAAAACACTGTCCTATAGCACGAGCTTCAATAACCCACCGTGGAGGTACCAAAGCCCACTAGAGCATGTGCCAGGCATCTCAGCCCTAGTTTGGTCAGGAAGCTGGCTGCCCGTCAGCAAAGGAAGGACATCTAGTCCAAACACACGCAAACGCCCCTCGCTGGCTGGGCCTGAGCCACCAGCTGCCCCGCGGCCCAGTTTTCAAAGGCCAGGTATGGTCCTCCCGCCAGACGGTGAGGAGAGATCTAGGCTCATGGAGAAAACTAGGCACTGAGCCTAGTGACCAACTGGAAGCAGCTCATTCTGTTCCGATCAGTTTTGTGGGTTGTGCCCCCAGGACATTCACATGTTGACTCCCAGTCCCCAGACCCCAGGAAGATGGCTTTATTTGAAGCCAGCACCTGCGCCACTTCCCCCAAGGAGCCCACAGCTTTTAAGACATGATTTCTGGACTCTGTCATTGGCGCAGAACAGATGGGGCTGCTGAGGGCGGCCCTTTGCCAGCTTGGTATCAGGGTCACTACTCATCACTCCTCCCCCTCCATTCCCCCCACAACCCCAAGGAACCTGAAGCTTTGTGCCCCTCATCCCCCTGGAAAGGCTGCCTTGTGTACATCTCCAACTAGAACCTGCTGGGCAGGGTGGGGGTACCCCCAGTCAATAGGAGCAGAACCCCGAAAGCCAGGCAGCCGCAGAGCTCCCCAGCTCTCCCTGATGGCTCTCCCCATGGCTTCCTGGGACCAAGTTGGCCCTGGACAAGGTAGTCACTGCAGTACCTGGACACAGTGGTTACAATATTGTCCTTGAGGGGATGGTAACCCAGGACACTCAGACCTGGCAGCATGTAGCACAGGCAGCCACAACAGGGAAACGGCTGGGGGCCTGGGAGGAGTCACGGGGCCTGTTCCCTCACCATAGGGACTCAGGAAGCCTGAGGGAGCTTCAGCTAATGGGGAGCAGAGGACAGCATGGCAACTGAGAAGCAGCAGAAGTCGTCATAGCAAAAAGTGCTTAATGTCTTCAAGGATAAAACTTTCCATTTAAAAGTGCTAAACAGAAGCCAGTAACAGCATTAAGATAGAACAGTATCACATCCTCACAGAATTTTTGCAAAACTCAAATGAGATACATTTATGGTCTGTGAACAAATTTGTTAAGTACTCTCTTGAATGTATTTTGGGGTTTTGGGGTTTCTTTGGTTTTTGTCACCTAGGCTGGAGTGCAGTGGCATCATCATACTTCACAGCAGCCTCAAACTCCTGAGCGCAAGCAATCCTCCTGCCTCGGCCTCCCGAGTACCTGGGACTAGAGGTGCCATCACATCTGGCTCCCTATCATTTCATAATGACGACACGGGACACAGCCGGATGATGACGGTGATGACAGGGTGGGGAGAGCATTTACTGACACCTGCCCCGTGGCCAAGCACCACAGAAGATGTTTCCTGTGAATTCTTTCATCTCACTGTGCCAAGAGCTCCACGGTTCATTACTCAGCCAAAGTGAGAAACCAGCAAACAAGATGGGGGGGGCACTTGCCCAGCAGTTGGGGGGGGGTGTGGTGGGGTAACCCCTGGCTGCCTGATACACCCAGGATGGTATGAAGAGGAAGCATCCCTCACCCCAAAGACACAGAGAGTCAAACTCCTGGACAGGGAGTGAGTGAGCAAGACCCCAGTGTGGTGCTCACAGGGCTCGGCACATGGACACAGGGCCACCTCCTTGGCCCAGCAGCTGTCCTCCCTGGGGCTGCACACCCTCAGGCTGGGGCTGGTGTGCTATGAGTTAGGCTGCCTGGTGAATGGGAAAGTGCTTTGCAATTACAAACACAACACAAATGCCCCCAAATCTGACCCTCGATGCCCCGGAGTTGTGAGAAAGCATTTGGGAGTTTTCTGACTTGCTTCCTCATGGTTCTCTGCATTTTCTGAGATTTCCATGATGAGCCGGGGTTTTCTTCCTAATCAGAAAAAAGCAGGGTAATTTGAATAACAACTTTTACGATAGTTTACAGACAGTCTGAGTTCAGAAAAAGGGTTCTTCTGATAAGTCACCAAGGCCAGGATACCTCCCCATGGCACTGCCAGGAGGGGCTGAATGTAAAATGCCACAAGCACCTGGCCTCAGGTGACGGCAGGACATCAGTGACTGAGAGAACGTAGAGAGCAGGCCGGCCACCTTGCAGCACCTACAGCCACCAGCAGCCACCTGGAGGCCCCAGGTCTCTGCAGAGTGAGCGGCCTGATGGCTGGGAAGGAGCTGTCCACTTCTTGGTGCTGGACGGGTGGGACAGATTTTAAGAGCAGAACACGTAAATCTGAGAACTCAGACGTGCTTCTCCACAGAGGGCAGGGCAAGAAACAGCCCAGCTAGGTCCCTGCAAAACCCACCTGCCCCTGCCTTTCTTTCTGCCACAAATGCATTGTCACGTCAAGACGGTTTGGGTTGGACACCCTAGAGGGTTGGATACAGAACCGGTTCAGGTATGAGAGGAGCTCGCTCTGTGGCCTCCGGCAGGTTACTCACTCTCTCTGGGCCTGTTAACTCATCTGAGAAGCAGAAACAAAAAGTCCCCTGCTGGGTGTGCTCGGAGTCTGTACAGAGATGGTGCAGGCAGGCGAGAGCGGGCAGCACTTAGCTGGGTAGAAGCGAGCTGTGATGAGGAGGTCCCCGCAGAAGGACAGCCCTGTCTGCCGTCTCTGCCCAGCCTGTGCTGAACCCCCCCACTCATTGCCTTATTTAACAGAAATGACGGCCCTGCCGGGGAAGGACGAAGGATACAGGGAGGTGAGGCCACGTCCCAGGGACCACCGAGATTTTTTTTTTAAGATTCCACAAGGGATCTTTATTTATTTATTTATTTATTTATTTGCAGTTTTTAGCTGGGGCTGGGTTTGAACCCTCCACCTCCAGCACATGGGGCCAATGCCCCACTCCTTTGAGCCACAGGCGCTGCCCGACCACCGAGATTCTTTAGCAGGACAGAGCCCAGCTTTCTCAGACTTGTCCAAAAAAGAAACAGACCACTAGAGGGCAGTGAGCCCCGGATGGTTTTCTACAAGAGAGAGAAGCAGAATGCAACCACCCAGGGGTTAGTGCCTCTGAGGTTCATATGCAGAACCTCAGGCTGGGACAGAGGGGACGGGGTGGCAGTGGGTGGAGATGCTCCGAATCCAAGCTCAGGAGCTCACAGATGGAACCTGACACCCCTGGGGACCAGAAATCAAGGCTGAGAGCTGCATTAAGTGACTGCCAGGGAATCAACAGGGCTGCCCTCCTGAGAGATGGGCGACTCGGCTGCCCGGTTTGAGGGTGGGGAAGGAAAGACGGCAAAGAGAAAAGAGAGGAACTGCCCAAAGCTGAGACCCGGGGCGACCCTGGCACAGGGCTGGGGGCTGTGTGAACCATTCCACATTCAAGGGCATTTTAACCTCATCCATACTTTGAGAGTCCAAAAGAAAAACAAGACAGAACAGAGTGATCGCATTTAAAGGGAGGACAGACATCAAGAAACAATAATTAACGAAACAGGCATTTTCAAGTAGGGCGATGACAGTTCCTATTCACACCGACTGTTTCTATGACAAAAAGCGTCTGTCGCGTGCCCTAAAAGGGCTCATTCGTTAAAGGTAACATGAAATTAAACGCTCCTCTTCTGGGACCACTCTATCTCAATGACATGAGTGACTGCTCTCTGAGGGGCCATTGACTGATAGCTCTGTGCCTGTGGATTATCACAGTTGGATTTGCCTAAGAACTAATTCTCCACCTGGCAGACAGGCAGGAGCCCCCGAGTCTGTCTTCTTAGAGCTCCCCAGCTGGGTCTGTGCCATCAGCTGAGACCCTAGGAGACTGGAGAAGAACATGGGTGCTGGAGGCTCCATGACCGCCCCCCCACGTCACCCAGCAATATCCTGCAGTGGCAATTCTCACAATGACCACACCACCTCACCCAGGCCGCCTGCATCCTATGCTTGTCCTTGATCTCAAATTAGCCCACTCCATTTTTTCAGCGGAGCTCACCAGAGCTTAGAGACTCCCCAAGCACAGCCCCCTCACAAGCAGGGCACCTTGGAAGCTTGACGCGCTCCCCGACCCCCATGGCTGCCAACACTGACATGGCTGGGATTATCCAGTAATGACCCATTGACACCTTCCGTAAGAGCTGAAGTTCGCACTGTGAGGACAAGCGTGGCTTTTAAACCACCATGAAGGAACTGATGCTCAAGTGTAACCAGGAGTGGAGATGAGCAGAGAGATTGGGCCCCACTAGGGCCATGGTCACCCCTTCCCTGCCCTAGGGTAGAAACACCTGCCTAGTCATGACATAAGCCCAGAAAGCACGACTGTCCACTGACGCTGTCCTGCCTGGTCCCTGTGCATACTTCATACATGTGGGCCGGTGTACAAGCATAGGCACGCGCGTGTGGGTGCACAGGCATGTAGAGTTGCTTGTCACCCCTGCCTCACATCCAGCTTCCCTGCACAGCACGTCAGGCACCCGCATCAGAGCGTGTCTGGTCCAGGCTGCATCCTGGTGTGCAGGACACTGACACACGCGGCAGGTGCTCACCCTCAGCAGGCCAACTGTGGCTAAGTGACCGCCAGCAGGCAGGCGGGGTCTGTGGTGCAGCCTAAATGTACAAGGCCAAACAATTAAGTTGACAAACTCACCCTAGAAAAAGTGGTACAGACCTCATTGCTGAATATCACCACGGTCACCCTCAAAGTCCTCCCCTTGGGAAGCTGTGCACTGATGCCAGTGCCCAGTCCACCCTTCAAAGCCCGCTCTCTAGGATGAGTTCATGAACTTAATTGTCAGACCTCATACAACTCTGATGGCCATTCCAGAAGCAGAGTTCCAAAACTGCTTTGAAGGGTGGACTAGGAGTAGGCTGTGGTTCACAGCTTTCCCAGAGGAAGACATCAAAGGTGGCCGCAGAGATATTTGGCTATGAGATGTGTAGCACTTTTTCTAGGATGAGTTTGTGAACTTAATTGTCTGATCTCATTTGCTGAAGAAGTGGGCAGTGGTCAGACCAGGAGACCTCTTGGAAGTGCTGAGATAGCTCAGACAGAAATGAGGGGGGCCCCAATAGCAGCAGACAGTGTGGAAAGGCTCAGAAGAGACGGGTCTGGGAAGAGCAGAGGGATGGTAGGGCCACTCGGACGGGGAGCAGGCAGGTGCCAGGGACAGGAGGGAGGGGAACGTGCCCCAGAAACACCAGGGAGGGGAGTGCAGCTCTCCCACCCCAGCAACTTCCCCAGCACCCTGCGGGGACTCACTGCTGCTTCTATGCTCAAGTGCAGGGAAGACAACTAACGGGCTGTGTGTCCACACACACAGAATTTTTAAAATTTCAACCTTAAATTTAAATTCAAAATAAAAACATGTTTTAAAGCATGGGCTCATATAATCATGGAGGCCGCCAGTCTGAAGCCCGCAGAGCTGGCTGGAGCCCCAGAAAGAGTGGGTGCTGCAGCCCCATCCAGGCTAAGGTGGGTAGGATTCCTTCGTCCTCCTGGGGGGTCTCAGCCCTGCCCCCAGGGCCATCAGCTGGACCACCCACACTGCGGAGGGCATCTCTCTGCTCTCCTTGAAGTCTAATAGCGTAAATGTTAACCCCATCTTTAAAAACACCTTCACAGCCACATCTAGAATACTGTTTGATCAAACATCTGGGTGCCACAGCCTGACCAAGTTGACCCATAAAATTAACCATCACAGGGGAAGGTATTTTTCCTTTTTCATACAGGAAAACACAGGCATGACAGTGAATCTCACGTGGGGTCCACGGAAGAGGACTTCTGGGGTTGGTCATTACTACTCCCCCAAGTCTCTGACCAGGATGTGGGCTGGGAGCTACCCTGAGCAGGTTCACAGACCCCCACTGACACCACTGGAGGAACTGACTTCCCCAACTGGCCCAGCAAAGGGAGGGTCAGGGGGTCATGGCATCCCCACTGCCTACTCTGACCGTAGAGGGTGGGCGCATGAACCCCCCAGGACATGACCGGTGTGTAAGGTGAACATAGAGAAAGCACAGGATGCCTGAGAGCCATTGACAGTCACCATATAAAGACCCAGCAAGCAACCATTTCAGAGAGAGACACACACCCCAAATCCCACGGCCCACCTGGGTCCAGCCCCTCCTCTTCCTGTTAGGGGCCATCCATTTCCTGTTATGTACCCACCCCTTCCCATTCTCATTTCACCACCTCCCCTCAGCAGCCCCTTCCTCTGCTGCCCCCACCCCTTCCTACTATAGCCCCTCCCCCTTCCAGTTCTGTCCCCGCCCCTTCCAGTCCAGCCCCTCCCCTCCCCGTGCCTGCATTGCCCTTTGACCTCCTGGGTGGATAGTCCTTTCTGCTCTCCTGAACCCATCTCTCCCCTCCCTGCCCAGAGACCCTGACCTCAGGGTTGCAGCCCTGGGCTCCCTGGCTGACCTGCAGCTCTGGCAGGGCTCAGCTGAGAGGAGAGAGGTGGGTGTTTCTTCCCTCCCCTCCTCCCCCAACACCATCTCCTCCCCACTGCTGTTGTCTGTCCACACCTGGGCCTGATCCATAAGACGTTTCACTGGAGACATCAGGTAGGTTGTGTTTCTGGCCAAGCCTGCAGGTGGCAAGTCCCCTAACCCACTGGGGGTGGCGGGTGAGGGTGCTGAAAAGTATGTGGCTGGAATGTGGAAATCAGGCATCACACTGGGCCACCTGCCCTCAGAAAGGGACCCAGGAGGATGGGGACCTGGAGAGAACAGGGCTCCTAGGAAGCAAGTTCACACCCAGTATTGGTCGGACCAACAGGACTCCCACTATGGGGAAGGCAAGGACCTTGCCTAATCTGCCCATTTCTCCAGAGTCCTCAGAAATAGGTGTCTCTGTGTAAGTATGTCCCTTTAAAATGCTGATATGGGTGTTTTTAATGACTTTTCAACTCACTTTTTTTTTTTTTAGAAACTGTGGGTAGGGTGGGGCCTGACCTGTAGACTGCCCTACCCAAGCAGGGGACTAAAGGCCAGGGGAGCTGGCTCTCAGGGGGCAGGGGCTGGCTCTCAGGGGACAGGGGGACAGGGGCTAGCTCTCAGGGGACAGGGGCTGGCTCTCAGGGGACAGGGGCTAGCTCTCAGGGGGCAGGGGCTGGCACTCAGGGTGCAGGGGGACTGGGGCTAGCTCGCCGGGAGCACGGGCTGGCTCGCGGCGGGCGCAGGGG